>QLOO01000490.1:0-10029 GCA_003313855.1 Suillus sp. MG131 | reverse complement strand
TCATATTTTTTGTCTGTCATTTTTCCCCCTGATAATTGTGTTATGCCATTTATTATTATTATTATTATTACAATTGCCCATGGGCGATGGCATTTGTGTCGCCGCTCGAAAACACATGACAAAACCACGCAAGTTGCCAAAAACGAAAACCACATGGCCTTTAGCGAGCTAAGCATAAACCACGCGAGCAAGTGAGCGATGGGAAAAAACCGTTCTCCCTTAATTCTTAAGATCACACAAACCTTAATTCTAAGTTGCTGAGTATCCTCGATACTATCATTCCGGGTAATCTGCAACATTTTCAGCAAATCTTTTATAGCTCGTCAATCACTTCATATTATCTTCCACGAATTTAGAGTGTTGTAGATTCGTACCGCCTCTATATAGATCTCATTTTTTCTCATTTTTAGGACATTGTGGTGTGGTGTCGGATGAAAGCCGAGAAAATTCAGGGTCTGACTGCTAATCTGCAAAATATGGTCACGTCAAGTCACACCTCGGCATGGCACCGGCGCAGTCAACTTTGACTCTCCGCACTGCGCTCGATCTGTTGGCATTGGAGTGTGCTGTAGAGGAGATTGAATTTGTTACACACTCTCCTATCTACTGTCACGTTTTCAGACATGTCGTCAATTCTTTCTCTATAGCATCTTAAAATGACAGGATGAGCTTTATCGAAATTGTGTTCTGTAATCCTGACGAGGTGATTGTTATGCTCCAGGTATAATTTTGTGAATATACCTGCAGAATCTATGGGATCTGGATGATTTATGTTCCTGCATGGTTACAAATTACCACTATTTCATCTCTCACAGCTGCAACACACAAGAAATTTTCATTCTACTTGGACAGTACATCATATATAAGTAGTCTACATATGCATGAATTTTTTTGAAGTGAGTCGAGCAGTGCGTTGAGATGTTTTGAACATTTTACATATTACATGCATGTTGCAGATTACCCGGAATGATAGTAATATCGGCTCCACACTGGGCAGAAAACAGGAACGAAAAAAATACGCATGAAATTACGATGAGAGCACATGCATCAAGGAAATACGCACCCGACGTCGGACATCGAGCAATCATCGCTGTTTGTGGATACGATGCTGTTTACTTGCTAGCAGGTGTGGGCGCTTAGGCACGCGGCTGGCGGCGGTTCAGGACACAGAAATCTACTTGTAAGATTTTGTCAGTCGTTGTATCATGTTCGACGAGTCGCTTTCGGCACCTTACTGTAACACTTCTAAATTACCGGAAAGTACCAAGAGGCTTGCGAATTCGGGTGAGTAAAAGACGTACAATATTAAGATCAGAGAGAACAGCGGCGAGAAGTGTCAGGGTCGAGAGTCTCGAGACCCCCTTACAAGACTTTGGTGGGTTCGTTTCAAGCCAATATTTGCTGCTTTAATTAGCAGCGACCAGAACATGTCTGAATTTACTAGCACGGGATGACACACAACCATGATCAAGTACGCATCGTGTCCGATATGCCCACTACTACTTAGGAACCATCGCCTATGCAGACTCAATCTTGAACCGCATCTTAGGACTACTACACGCCCCCTCTCCCTTATCACCACAGTCGGCTTCGAGACGCACTCGTACATGATCGCTACTCGTAGCGCCATCAGGCTGAAAACCTGCGAGGGTTTCCAGTCCTCCCGCTGAAGATGCCATCATGAGATGGATCGGGTTCGCCGCATCAAACAAGGGATGCGGATGAGTACGTCCTTGGATCAGACTGTATGATGCAGCTGAAATTGTGATGGCCCAGATGACTGTAAGGACTCCGAGAATATAGATGTATGTGAGGTGTTCGCTGGACCAGCCATAGGTCATTATTGACATGGTTCCATTCAGGAATTTGAAAGCACTTTGGTCAGAATACAAGGCCGGCATCGCGTTGGCGGCGCCTTCTGCAGAGTAGGCAGAGCGAAGGTACTGCTGCACATTAGCCCCATTGAAACAGATAAGGTAATACTCACTGTGGCAGAAAACTCTACAATACCACGGAAATAGTCTTCCTATTTCACTTGTTGTAAACCATGTTCTACCCACAGAAGAAGTTACTAACCAGTATCTCATACACCGAGCGCGTTGGGTTTATTGCGTTAAGCTGGAGCAGCTGACCCAAAGGATTATTCCATGTTGTCTGGCTGGAATAAGATAGCTCCCAGACCACGCTTGAGATGAATGTAGTAACATTAATGCTAGTGTTCTGAAGCAGTTGGATGTGACGAGGGTGGTCAATGGAGATGTTTCCATTGTTGTATGTCACATCGAACGAAGCCACATATGGGGAAACCTTGCAGACTGTTTTGCCCAAGGAACTATATCCCCATGCGCCCTGCAGGAGAATATCTAAGGTGGAGACTAGGATCAACATTCGCACGTCCAGGGTTGAGCTCGCATACCAAATGTGGTGGTGTTCGGTGTTCCCGGACAGATGACAATTCCGAGAAAGCCATCAATATCGTCCCCCTCCGAAAACTCCGCAGTCGCCCAGACGGTCCAATTGTCATCTGACGAGTAACATCAGGCTGTATCAATATGGATGTGTTATGCTGACATACCGCCGAGAGGACATTTTGCTGTCATATTCCAAAACATGATCCCGTAGCTGTTGAGAGTGGAGTTTTCAACACTTAACGAGTACTGGGGGTCATTTGGGTCGAGGGCGCTGCATGTAATGTGTGCTGAAAGACCCTGTTGTGTTACATTATAAGTTCTATCAAGCCCGGAATGTTCATGATCGAGGACTGGTGTAGTATTGATAATGACTTTTCCACCATAGTAACTGAGACTAACATTATTAGTGGTCAATGACGTGCCTGCGTATTCTTCGACTGCTGGAACAATGCCACCTGGGAATGGAATGAGTTCCTGAACTAGGTAAACTGTTACATCAGAACGCACTGCTAGATATGCTGTATGAGACACCATTGAAGGCAAAGTCGCTATCCTCTCCACCCCCAACAGCCGTACGTGAGGCCGAAATCCCACTCATGGGTGAAATGATGTCAAGGACATAGCTGAAATTCCTCAATGCTGGATGGAGTTATCAATAGGCCAAGTAATGATGAAATACAGTGCTTACATCCGCTCCCATTATACATATCGTTACCTAGTTGCGTATCGAATGCAGGACTTCCAAGGTCTAGATCTTTGCCTTGGATTTGCACATTCCACGTAAGGTCTGTCGGCAACAGCAATGTTGTCCAGCTGTGAGAGGTCGTGAGTCAGCTGCGACGCTTATGAAACATTTTCATACCTTGAATTAAGGAGTGTGATCAAACCAACAATGAGCACCGTGAGAAGAGATAGTTTGCGATGATTCCATTGAATAAGAGGTTGGGGTTTGGTGAGGGCTATCGCGGTGTGGAGTTCAACTAGTGATACTGGCTGAGTGATATAGTGGCTGAGTGCATGCTTAACAGCGATTGAGAAAAGACTGTAATGGCAATGTACCTAGATGTCAACTAGGCACTACATGCGCCAACCATCGAACTTACGCCGTGGTGGTCACAGACAGAATCGTGGATAACACAGTGGATATGAGAGTGAGTTCGGTGGGATATGTCGTAATCTTGTGGACGATGGAGTCGCGGAGAATCACGTATCGTTTATGCCATAACCAAAGGATGAATGACCAGCAAAGAGCGAATATGACGCTCGAGATGACGATCGTAAAAACCAACAGAAACCTCTGCTGGTCCATCGAGAAAGATTTGCAGGTGGAATAGGAAGTTCGAATCAATGACCAGTATTTATAAGAGATGACTGGGACGGACCACTTAGTGCATGCAAAACATGCGGGACGCAATTATCCGACTCGTAGTCGGCGGCCTGTGCGAAGAAGACAGCATGCATGATATGCCGACTGGCTTGGATTCTTGAGCACCTACACAAATTTGAAGGCAGTCGGACCTTGTCACTGGATCTCAGATTGGATTGCGCAAGTCTGAACAAGTGTGAGAAAATGAATGTACCGACACGGCACTGTTGCTGAAGTGCTGAAACTTACCAGTCCGATTGATATGACAAGAGGCGCTGACTACGTGTCCATGAGCGTAGTCCAGCACTCTGACAGGCATTCAACACGGGGCTGAACAGGACCATAAGTTCAGTATCCCCAAGCATTAAAAACCGCCAAATTCGAGACCCGCAGTTCAAAAGAGCCGTAGAAACGCACTGCATACATAGATGGCATCTGAATGACATCGAACAGATATCTCCATAGTACGTCATACTTGCAGTTACTACGCCACATCTTCAGGGTGACTCACCTCACTGCCGCGGCAAAGCTCGAACTTTATTCCAGGCCTGACACGGTGAATACGACGGTACATTCTACCAAGAATCCTGTAAAATCATTTAATCATATTCACAGAAACAAAGCTTCAAGATGACGCCCAGAGAGAATGTATCCAAGGAAGCCCATATTGAACATGCCCAAAGAACCGCGCTCAAAGTGAGATGAAAAAGCTGATTTCGGAAGAGTGGTGACACTCGAATGCCGCTAGCAGAGCAAATACTCTGACCTAAATTAGCCTAGTGTTTCAGAGCGTCCTGGATAACCTTTCATATGCACATCGGATCAAATCGTCAGCGTCTGCCGATCAGGCGGTCTATGTCAACACACCAAAGAATCCCACATTTCGACCAATATCCGAAGCTCGAGGCTGGATAGCGCTGGATATTTGCTTGCAAGTTGTACGAAAAGTCCTATCTGAATTATTGATCGAAGAGCACTGCGAGCATGTTCGGTAAAGACTTGCCAATTAGAGACATGGCTGACGAAAGCCACGACCTGTACAAGACCTGTGTTGTATATGCCCAGGTTTCCGACACGCTTTTTCTTAAATAGAGTACTCAGATCTAATAGACTGAGGAAGACAGTCGTTCCTCCTGTATTGGAATAACACAAGCGATTGGTATGAGCTCTGCGGAAATTTCAAACGATGACATTGAGAAGCTCGAAGCTGATGGAATGCTTGTGTGAAAAGTTTTAACTGAGATTTTTTAAGTCGTTGACCGAAGGCTTGTCCGAGTAGCAGGTTGCGGACCTGGTTATTAGTTACACGACATATGCATGCTCAAGCTCCAAGACTCGAGGCGTACGATGTGACTCGCTCATAACTGGAAGTGTGCCAGGCCACAAGTTATTGTCATCTGCCTGACCTAACAGTAGATGGAGACTGGCACAGGCCTACGGCAGCTGTGAAGGACACCGCGGACGTGTCACGTCAAGGCCACTTATGTAGGCGCAGTGGCGACCACGCATCGATTCCTTTCGAAGACGACCTGCAAACGACCTGACAGAATATCAGACAATGTCGCCTGTCCACCACGTGAGTCCAGGGCTAATCACTCCCACTTTCCCAAGTACCCCCACAGGCAATAATGAACTGGCAGGATATTGATTACACAAATGCAAACGTTCACAGGAGACCAGTGGAGCGGTGTATCCGCGACTGTGTGCCTGCGTATCGCGAGCAAGGTAAGAAGTGGTGTAGAACCTACGCTACGACAAAGCCCGAAGGACACTCCGTAGCTGACTAAGCTACGGTACTATGCGGCTGCTGCTCTGCTCCTACCCCTGGGGTCCCTGTTGGAATTTGGAAGTCGAACAAGCTCGTACCAAGTCGGTTTCGAAAGAACAATGTGCGCGTTTCATTCTATTGTGTTTCGTTCGTTTCGATTATATCATTATGCACTCTTGTTGATTCTTTTACTTTCGTTACGGTTTCATGCATTGATTCGTTCTTGCAAGAGCACTTAGTCTATTTAACTAGCTACAGTTGCAGACCACCACCTCAGACGTTTGCCTTCGTGCGCACGACTGAGGTGAGATACTTACCATTTCGCATATTCACCCTTACTTAGTGCAGAGTGTCTGTTTGTTCCAGGTGAATATATATTAGACGTTTGCCTTCGTGTGCATGACTGAGAGTGTCTGTTTGTTCCAGACCCGCGCGATTGTATTAATCCTTTAGGTTATGAGCCCTGAGCTCTGAAGGAGCTCAACATCTCACGTTTCCCAGCTGAAAAGTCATATATTCACAATGTCTACTACTGTGCCAGTTACTACAGATACTCTGCCAACCAATGTACCTAAACTCGATATCAAGGGTACCAACTGGGCGATATTTTCCTTGTGCTTCCAAATAGCCGTCGAAGCCAAGGATCTATGGAAGCAGTTCGATGGGACAAACCCCAAGCCCATTGGATCACCTGCAATGTCCGGAGGAATGACTGTATCTCCTTCCGACCCTGTTGCACTCGCTCAATGGCAGAAACACGAGAACCTCGCAAAACACTTGCTTACCCAACGTATCCCCAATTCTACTGCGTTACATGTACAGAACTTGCCCGACGTTGTCGCAATGTGGAAGGAGATCGTGCGCGAATACACCGAGAAGGGTGCGTATGTGCAGACTGATCTCCGTACCAAATTTTTGGAATCAAAGTGTCCTGGCAGGGGAGACATGCGCACGTTCCTTGATGAACTTCGTGCTAAACATGACGAACTGTCAGTGGTAGGAGTGCAAATAGAGGAAAAAGACTACCGGTCTACTATCATACAATCCCTACCCAACCACCTTGCCAGCTTTGCCTCTGGGCAACTCGCGACTGCTCAACTATACAGCCCTACTCAAACCATCGACCCCAATATACTTATCTCGCTGATTATCGAGGAATCTGAACGTTGTGGCAGGAAGGATGCTTGCACAATGCGAGGAAACGGTACCAAGCCACAAGGTACTGATGAAGCGATGGCGGCCACTGAGTCGTCGCCTTGTGGCCAGGGAGGTAGGGGTGGTAGTAGAGGTTTTCATTGTGGAGGGAGAGGCAGGAGTACCAGACCTTGTCCCCCATGCTGGAATTGTGGCTCACGTGAGCATTTCAAGGCACAGTGTCCAGAGCTGGACAAAAATCCCCAGTCTGCAAGCACAACTCGTGCTGCCCACGGATCTGCACATGCAGCCGCAGACTCAGACTCTGAAAGTGATGGTGTTTTTGCAATTGATGAGCTAATCAGCTTAGAAACTGATAGCTTGATCCCCAGCCTACTCACCCTCTCTGAATCCTCGAATGATGATGATGCAGCCCCATATCCCATACCAGATGACGATGATCGATTCTCTGAAGTCGGCGATGATGCCGTGATGTGGGACGACCCTGATTGGACCACTGTCAGAAGCATAACTGACGATGACACCTCTTGCAGTGAGGGTGAGACCATCGCTGAAGTACATGATGGACAGAAAAGCAATGGACTTACTGTCAAATTATACGACTCGGGTTCCATGTGTCACATCTCCCCTTTCAAGGAGCGTTTCGAAACCCTCTCCACTATTCCCCTGAAAGCCTTCACAGCCACAAACAAACAGTCGTTCAATGCTGTAGGAGTTGGTGAGATGGTTATAGAAATCCCTAACGGTGTTGACGTGTCACAACTCCGCCTTACTGAAGTACTCTACTCACCAGAAGTAGGGTATACCCTTGTGTCCATCGGACGTCTGGACGAACTCGGCTATTCAGCTACCTTTGCAGACGGAAAATGCACTCTTCGCGACAGCGCTGAAGAAGTAATCGGACAAATCCCCAGAACATCAAGGGGTTGTACCGTGTTGTACACAATGCCAGCAGTGGAAGTGTACATGCTGCAATGAAGACTGTGACCGTCATGGAACTTCACAGATGCATGGGACATATTGCGCCCAGTGCTGCTCGAAGGCTTGCTGAAAACGGGTCAGTGTCTGGAATAAAGGTTGATTTATCATCGGGAGAACCAACCTTTTGTGAATCATGTGTCTATGCTAAAGCCACACAAAAGCCTGTCAAAAAGGTTTGTGAGGGCGAGTGAGCAAGCGAATTTGCTGCAGAGGTCCACACTGACCTCTGGGGACCAGCACCAGTTGAACCCTTGGAGGCTGAAGATATTATATCAGCTTCACAGATGACAAAACCCGGCTGACGTACCTTTACCTCCTCCGGCAGAAGAGCGATGCTTTCAATGCCTACAAACAGTTTGAGGCATGGTGTCAGATCCAGCATGGTGCCCAAGTAAAGACTCTTCACTCCGATCAAGGAGGCGAGTATCTAGGGAAGGCCTTCACCACGCATCTCCAAACCGCAGGAACCAAACAAAAACTCACTGTCCACGATACACCACAGCATAATGGTGTTGCTGAGCGGCTTAATCGCACGCTAGTCAAGAAGGTCAGAGCGATGCTCCATGACAGCGGTCTACCGCGAACACTTTGGGGCGAGGCCATCAGGCATGCAGTCTGGTTGAAGAACCGTACTCCAACCAAGGCTCTCGATGGTGCTACACCACTTGAGGCTGCCACTGGAAAGATACCTAACTTGAGTCATGCTCGGCCATGGGGATCAAAGGTTTGGGTCCGTCTTGAAGCTGGAGATAAGCTTGGTGGACACGTGGTAGAAGGAAGATGGGTTGGTCTCAATGACGCTAGCGAGAATGGATGTCGAGTCTTCTGGCCTGACAGGCGCAAGGTAACTATTGAGTGCAACGTGTATTGGGGCCCTGCTGATAACACGACGTTATCCCGCGAGGGGGAGGAGAGTGATCAGACTCCAAACGCGATGATACTGTTGCAAGACTTACCTTCACAGCCCATTACTACACCATCTACTCCCAAGCCCATCATCCCACCTTCCAAAATCCCTATCCTATTGAATTCGCCGACACTTGAGATGATTGCGAAACGAGTCAGAAGGCCAAGCCAAAAAGTCCTTGATATCATGGGCACGAAAGGTACTGTCCCAAAAGGTATACAATTACCTACCCCAGAAGTCATTGCAGAGGAAGGAGATATGTTGAAGGGAGAAGCTGCCGCTGAGAGATTGATGGTGATCTTGGAAACAGAGGATGACCTTGTTGAATTAGCATTAGTGCTAAGTGAGTTCACGGCTGACGCTGAAGCCTTAGAACCTACCACTCTAGCCAAGGCAAAGTGCTGCCCAGACTGGCCTCAGTGGGAAGCTGGAATCCACGAAGAACTAGCCACACTGAAAACTGCAGGGACTTGGAAGCTTGTTGATCCACCTCAGGGTGCCAACATTGTAGGTTTGAAATGGGTCTTCCGCACTAAAAAGGATGCAGCAGGGAATGTTGTGCGGCATAAAGCCCGACTAGTAGCCCAGGGTTATTCTCAAGTCCCAGGAGTGGATTATTTCAACACTTATGCACCTGTCGCCACCCTTGCATCTATTCGAACCGTCCTCGCACTCGCAGCTCGGCTGGACATGGAGATCCATCAGATAGATATCAAAGGCGCTTATCTAAATGGAGAACTTACTGATGATGAAGTTGTTCATATGCGCCAGCCTCCCAGTTTCAAGTCAACTGATCACCCGAAACAAGTGTGTTGCCTGCAGAAAACACTATATGGATTAAAGCAAAGCAGACACTGATGGTATCAAAAGCTAGTCGAGATATTGGTGGAGAATCTAGGTTTCACCCAGTGTGATGTTGACCAAGCAGTCTTTTTCTCACGCTCTGGAAGTGAGTTAGTCATCATTGTTGTTCATGTTGATGACTGCACCATTGCCGCATCGTCCATTGATGCCATTGCCAAACTCAAAGACAAGATCCGCATGCACGTCAAGATAACTGATCTCGGGGAACTTCACTGGTTGCTCAGCATAGAAGTTTCATGCAACCGTGACAACTGCATGCTGTCCTTATCCCAGAAGTCCTACCTTGACTCAATCATTCGCCGCTTCAACTTCCAGGATTTGAAACCTGTCTCAAACCCCATGGAGCCAATCACCAAACTTCACTCCGGGCAGTCACCGTCAACAGGAGCAGACTACTATGCAGCAATGTGAGCCCCTTCAGTGACAAACTCCGTATTATACGGGCCACCCGACGGACATAATATCCTGTACAGGATGGGTCAGCGGACCATGGGCCCATGTTATGTATACCCTCGATGATGACGGATGGGCTGGGAGTAATATTATTTCTGATGGAGACAGGTGGGCCCATGCAAGG
>QLOO01000484.1:0-14206 GCA_003313855.1 Suillus sp. MG131 | reverse complement strand
GTTTCCCATGACATAGAAACTGGGTCTGAAAGATCGTGGGAACAGCTTTGAAGTGGTGCCAAGGGTGTACAGCAGGCTGATGCTGCATGGGGTGGTGGTTTTATCGAGGTACACGACGACCCATATAACAACTTCTTCCAGGTAAAACCTCTGTTATTCATACAAGGGCTCTAGCCCTGACAAAAATTATTTGCAGTCTTCGCCGCAATTTCGTCCATCGCCATCCCCTAGCTCCCGTCTTCCCAAACCGTTTTCGGCCCGCCACTTTTGGACGGAAAGTACCTTTTGGAAGGGCGTTTTTCGATGTCGCCCACCGCCAAACGAGTCTGTTTCACAAGAACGCTTCAAGCACAAGTTTTTAGCTCCGCCAATACAACGACCTAACGTTGTTAAAGTGTACGCCGTGCGTGGGTTCGAGGTAAGCTTCGGTTCGATCTCCTGCGCACTTTTATTCTTACTAGAGACCAAATTGACAGAGACTGGTTGTAATGAAGCGAGTACGCAAGTCAAGGTTGCCCGAATCAATATGCAGCATTCCCCTTGTTGTACCCCATGCAAATAGCTCTTCACCGGCGGGCCCCTCGTCACAAGGTCATACACAGCCGGGTCCGTCTTCGCAGGCTGGTTCTGCGCAGTCTAGCACACCATTCATAGTCTCTGTCACACAGGCAAGGCCATCATCATACGCCATGGTTGGACACACAGTTCAATATTCGCAAGCTGCTTCAGGTCCATCATCACACATCCCCACACCGCTCCCCATCATCACGGCTCACGCGGATCATTATGCAGACTCGAGCTCTATCATTGAAGGCTCCTGCAACAGGTTCCTCGACAGAATATGTTTCCCCCGTGGACACTTTCACTAATTTGTGCAATATTCTCTACTGAAGTTTCTTGGTCTTCCTTTGTGAACGCTGTCGGTTTCTCGTCCCTCTGACAATTCAACATTCAACTCTGATAACTTTCATAACAATATTTGCATGTTCGGTTTTGTCACTTGGTTTATCTATATGGTGCACCGTCAGACGCGTCTACGGCAGTCAGCTGAACTGCAAGCAGCACATACCCAACCTCAGTCACAAGCAAAACGTTGGTGGTGGATTAAATTGGAGGGACTTGGCAAACAAACCACATCCTGTCCATCCTCTTAAGGTATTCAAAAAATTGAAATGTGTCGTGAAACAATTCTGATTCAAAGTCAACGTGTAACGATCATGACCTGGGTGACAATACACGATATAGGAACCAAATGCACATAACGCACTGTAGATCCAGGTCACAGGACCAGCCAAATCGGAGACGAGTCGAGTACAATAAGACTACGAGCCATTCGGGGCTGGGTCTTTACCTGTGACATGGTGCATTTTCACCGAACGCTACGTTAATTATTCTGATATTACTATAAATTGATAGGAAAATTACAGGGTTACTCCTACCCAGTGGCACTGCGACACGCGCTGTATGTTTCATTCACTATAAACGCAATCGACCGATGGCACTGGCGGCAGTTGCACTACATGATGAACTCGGGACTAGGCAGTGCACTTCGACAGACTTAATGTGGACAGTTTAGACGCCAAGAGTCCAGGACAGTTCTGAATCACCTGGTAAAGGGATGATAATAGTATGCCAATGCAGACCGTCAGCAGGGCCCTATTATCTATTCCTGGCGGAAGTATGTATCGAACCACCGCTGTGTCACACTATGGGCGTCCCCGCGACTTTTGAGCACTATCGAGCTGCTCTGGTGCTCCGTCTTCGTCATTCTTCTCCATGCATGTCTCTCAACGATCTTGCCAACAGCATTTTGAAACAAAATACAGCAGCAGGGCGTCCTGTCTGACCTGTCTGAGACCATCGAGCTCCCTCAAGCGGCACTGTCCCTGGCTACTCCTGTCGATCCCCATATTTTCACAACCATACCAGCGGCTCTCGATTCGGCTTCTAGCAGCGGGATATCCTGTCCGACTTGGATGAGGGCATTGAGCTCCATCGAGCTGCACTGGCGCTCCGTCCGTTCATATCTCAACAATTTTGCCATCAGCCTTTGAGACATTTGAGCTGCAACTTCCCCCGATTTCATCTTTATATCAGAACTGCCTTTGTAATAAACCTCTTCAACGGACAACGCGATCAACATTTCGAGACATGATGATCATATCAAAACTTTTGATGCATCAAACGTATCATTATGGCATGTTGGAAGCGCCCGACCGCCACCCTCGTCGATTCCCACCTCATTGTCGATGGTCACGAGTGTGTCGATGCACATGCCACGGGGAATTATCGCTGCTTCTGCATCAAAACCCTTCAACATATATTGATGCGACAAGGAGGTTTGCCAGAACACGGTTGCTTTCCACCCCCACCCTCGCCATGAAGCTACTGGACGCTGCTCCAGTTCTGATGGCCTTGCTTTGCATCTCTGATGCTTTCGGCTTGAAATCATTTGTGCAGCCCACCTCTACCAGTCTCATACCGAACACGAACATCACTCGCCGTGACTCCTCTCTGATGCTCAACGGCGAGCGATGGACCATCAGCGGTGCCAACGTTTACTGGCTCGGTCTTGATGAGAATGTCATCCCCCCTGCGGGCCAACCTTTTTACGCGCCATTGAATGCGAGCTATCCAACCTTTGGACGAATCACGGAAATCATGAATACACTTGTGATCATGGGTGCAACAACTATCCGCGGTCACACCCTCGGCATCAGTGTCGGCAATCCCCTGAGCGTCATGCCCGAATTGGGCGTCGTTAATGAACGGGCATTCGACACCATGGACTGGGCTATCTATGAAGCCGGACGGCATGGTCTCCGCATATTTGCCCCGCTAATCGATAACTACGTGGGTTGACTTATTGCGAGCCATCTGCCTTTGCTGATAGCTTCGGTTCACAGGATTACTATCATGGTGGTAAATACACCTTCCTCCGCTGGGCCGGATTTGATCTCACAGGATACGACCCCACCAATCCCGAGGTCATGCAGTTCTATACAAACCAGACTATCATCGACGATTTCAAAAACTACATCAAGGTGATCCTTACCCGCACCAACCAATTCACGGGCCTCACATACGCCGATGATCCCACGATCTTTGCTTATGAGACCGGTAACGAGCTCGGTGGGCCTATTTTTGGAGACATGTGGGTCCCGAACGAATGGACAGAGCAGATTTCGGTATGTCCGCATCGTGCATTCAGTGGATTTGACCCTTACGCTAGTGGACATACACTAGTCATATATTAAGGAGCTTGCCCCCACCAAACTTGTCATTGACGGTACCTACGGTGTCAATGCAACGCACCTCTCAATCTCCACTATTGACATTTTCTCTGATCACTTCTACCCACCTGACATCGCGAAGCTCCAAAGCGACATCAGCCTCGTCCAATCCATAAATAAAGTGTACATCGTTGGAGAATACGATTGGACTGGAAACGTTGCTTCCGCGACACCACTTCCGGAGTTCTTCAGTTTGATCGAAGTCAGCCCTCTCGTAAGCGGGGACCTTTTTTGGAGCTTGTTTATGCATGACGTAGGTCTGCTAGCCCCCACTCCTGACACGTTTTGATCTGATGCTTCAGGTCCCCGATTGCACGATTTATGTCAACCACACGGACGGCGAGACGCTGCAGTATGGTAATCCGGAAAACACCGTGCAGACAAATACACAAGTCTCGGAGATTAGGCAGCATCTCTTCAGGATGCAGGGACAGAATGTTTCATCGTACCTCCCTCCGGTGCCTTGTCCAAGCTATTAAGCAGTGGTAAACATTATAATCCGTGAACTTAATATTTGCAGAATGCTTCTATCATACTTGCTAGTTGGGGAACTTGAAAAAAGACTGATGATTTTTGCGCGCCGCGGGCCTGATAAGCGACCGCAAATGTGGTGTGTCATGATATGTAGCGTATAAGACATCGGACCATTATTGTACATAGTGGAAATTCAGATATCCAAGCAGCGAGAATATTGTTAATAACATCAATGGGCCCAGCACGATCGAAAGTCTGTCAACACAAACGACCGGTATCAGAAAATCAATGTGTATGCAGTGAACGACGTATGTATCTGCAATGCAAGAGTGTTCTGTGGATATTATGTGTATGACCAGCTAGTCCAAAATAGAGTAAGGAAATCCCATAGAATAATGAAAGCAGGGTAATGTGAGTGGTATATACACGGATCGCAGTGATGATATACGTCAGTCATGCTATCGATTGCGAGGAATAGAGATATGGGGTGGGATGGAATGAGGTGAACCACTCGAGGAGGGGGATCTACCATGATGCTCTGCTCTATAGTGGCCGAGGCCGAGCCGGTATATGAAAGTGTCCGTGCTGCAGGTATCCATGCGTCATAATCTCATCGCATTCATAACTGTTACCGCGCATACGCGGTTTGCCCACCGAATGCCGTTTGCGTGGCATAAGTAGTTTGCATCTGTACTGCTGGCTGGTGGTACGGTGACTGACGGCCTGAGTACGGCGTTGGCGAAGTAGGCGCATCAAAATAGGCCTTTTCTTGTACCACGTTAACACCGATGCCGCCAGCGTCCGTGGCAGCTGTCGCCTTCGTCGGGTCGCCAATGCCCGCACGAGTTCCCCACCCAGTTTCATGGAGCGTGAAGAGGGCATACAGCTTCATGATCGCGAAATAGTACCCGAAGAGGATGAATGCAGGGACATATATGATGTGACTGGGCGTATGCCAGAGATGCGGGAGGAGCTTAGCGGTACGGGTCGCGAGAAGCCAGACGAAGTATGAGAGGATAATATTCCACCAAGGCAGATGGTATCCTCCATCTGCAACGGCAATGGTACTTTTCCAGACAAGATTCGCGACAAGACAGGGTCCTACTAGGAGGGTGAAGGGGTTGAAGAGCTTGTCGACCTGTGAACGAGATAAAAATAAATTAAGGCTGATAGGATGATGTCACCACATCAGCTCACCATAGTATAAGCGACATATGGATGTGTAGTCCAAATATATCGTTCCGTGAATAATGACCGGAGATCACTTCTCCAGGTGTTTCGAGTCCATCGTAAAACCTGCTTCAAGAACCTCCAGTTCGGCTTCATCGTGCTTAATAATTCTGCCTCTTTGCAGCACTGAACATAGGTACTCCATCCGTGGCTCACCATCCACCTCGTCAAGAATTTATCATCGCCCGAGTTGAGCTGGTACTTGCCCAGCCAGTAGTCGTGCGTGAAACCGTGCAGGAACTCTGGGTCTTTGAGAATAACCGTTCGGTAGGCAGCCGTACGGCCCGAGAGACATGGAATACCACCATCGATGTGTGTGCTGGAGCTGATTTCGATGTTACGAATTGTCAGACGAAAAGCCGCGAGGACTTCCCAGACCGTCATCCTTTCGCCCACGGGTTGAACACGTTGACTTGTGCCCACGCCTCCAACCTTCTGGTCTTCGAAACACGCAAGCACGTATGGCAAAAGCGTTGGTGGCCAAATTGCATCGTCGTCTGCAAAGACAATGATGTCTGTCGTGGTATTCTTGATACCATGTGCCATCTGCAACCGCTTATTTGCGAAAGGGACGGTAAGGACGCGAATACGGTCCGGATCAACGGCGTTGGCGAGTTCTTGGAGAGGAATGAGCATTTTCTCTTCGGTGATGATGATGATTTCTTTGGGGTTTCCAGCAAGCCAACTGTTGGCCGCTTCCTTGAATTCTTCACCAGCATCGATGGTGGGTACGATGATAGTGACATCTTCCGAGGCTACGTAAGTTGGGTTTTCGGGAAGAGGAACGGGGCGGTAGGTGACAGAGGCAATGATACGGATTAAGTACCACAGGTAGCGGTAGAAACTAGAAAGTCGTCAGCTTGCTTCAAGAAACGGAGGAAAAGAGAATATACCCGATGACTCCGAATGGCACGACTGTAAAATAAGGTTTGTATGAACAATCAAAGTGTTTGACACCGAGGACACGTACAGATTGGAAAGTCATCGGACGTCAAGTAGAGCATGGTGGCAGCCTACTGCGCCTGCTGTCGGGAGAGTAGTGAGGCCAAATGAGCGGCAGCGTCGTAGCTACGACGACGAAAAATGAAGGCCTTCGGAGAGAAAGAAAGAGAGAAGGAAAGAAAGCGGTGGACTATTACATAGGTGGCCAAAGCATGCACGCCAGAAGTATTGTCGGGGCTCGAAATATTATCGGAATAAGCTTACTTTGCCCCTTCCGGCGGCTTACTTAATTGGAATGTTGGGAGCGATTTAGGAGCGAGCAGAAACAGTACTAGTTCATGCTGGCATGCCCAATTAACCACCACGCTTGATTTATATTTTCATCACTCGAAGCAATTCGAAGCTCGCGCATAATAGTAGAGGAGACCCGACTCCCAAGACTAACTTCACTATTGGTTCAAATATTGAAAGTTCAGATACCCGGTGCGCGGGATGAAGTCACTCACACTCGTCTTTTTTATCTGATTCGATCTGACCGAGTTCTGACCCTGTGGAATGATCCGAATAGGCCGTCGAAGTCGGAAGGCCTCTACAGCTAGAGTAGCCGCGGCCACCGAGCTATCTCATTATTGACAACTCGTGGAAAATTATACTGTAAAGCATCTCCTGGGTTCGGTTCCGCATCTGCGCTCATTGACAAAAGCAAGCACAGGTCACTCCCGCTGAACAGAATGCACGCATGGTACACCGTCCAATATCTCACCTTCAGCGGAAGGTACCTGTTAGAGGCTCAGATGTGCTTGGACTTGCAACATCCTTGATCCAAAAGTGATACAAAAGGAGTCTTAGTTACTCCGATGGCGATTATGCTACGCTCATGCCACCATAAGTGTGCGTTCCGCCGCACCCCATGCGCCGCGGTATTTCATCATGCATCTTATTTCCGAACACCCTGCGGGACACCCCGGCGTCCACGACAACGAACCCCCTTTGAATTCGCTCCACGTCAGTGACATCACCGCTATTGATATCGCTGCTTCCAGTCTTGTCTCAAATGACCAAAGTATAGCCTCGGCACCATGACTACCCAAGTTGAAATTCAAATGATCCAATCTTATGTCACCTCAAGAGAGTAAGCCGTTCACATCTATGACATGGTATCATCGACAGCCACCCAACCCCTCACAGAGCACTTCAAGGTCAGCACAGGCTTCGTTAGTATTAAGACATTCATGTGCCGCAAGTAGCGCCCATGTGAAACCCGTGCGCTTTTTTCCTTTCCAATTTGCGTCCACTGAGGATAATATCCTATGTAGGACAGTACATTCTAATCTATGGGATCCCCAATGCCCCTTCTGATCTCTGAAGTCGTCAATGCCCTGATGTGAGGCGTGCCCCCAAACCCGAGCGTTTCATCCGCGCAGCCTTGCTTGTCTGTCACGGTAAAGTAGTGTTGAATACACTTAGTATGTAGGATAACTCACGGCACACATTTAAAGCTAGCAAATGGCTTGAAGCGCTTGCCCAGCCAACCAAACATGGCCAGTGTCGCACGTTGAGTCCAGGCATTTTGTTAGGCGACGCTCACTCCTATGATACTTCTCCGAGCAGTTCGCTTGTTTACAGAGCGCGGAATTAAATCGGAGTTGTTTGGCCTCCGGACCAAACAGTAGAAAATGATATTGTGATTTACCTTTTATAGAAGTCAGGGTTGTTACTCTCGTTATGAATGTGATTCGCGAATTTATATGCTTTGCTGTCAAATCCCTGAAGAATTTATGGCCTGGAACAAATGTAAATTGGATGCCGATGCCCGAATGCCTCTCAGGGTCATACTAGGAGCTCTGTTGTATCAATAAATGCTAATGTCATCCGAAGTCTGTTCAACTGGAAGCATCAAGTAATTTACCATGATCAGCCCCCGCGGAAGCAAACCATAATACAAATCAAGTGGCTGAGATCTGTGATTCGACTTTCTTCTAAGTACTAAACAGTACACTACCCCACAACTACATCCCGAAAAAAAATTGCAACAATACGCGAAAAAACCGTGCGTTGAAATACGAAAAATTAAAACATAGTTAACAACGAAGTTAAAACATGTGGGGATGATACATACAGTAAAGTAGCAGTATAAGGGGGAAATGAAAGATGAAAGATGTGGAGTACAACACGGGGTGCGATGAAAATGAGGTGATACCATGCAAAAGTAGAATAGAGAATCGAGTGCGATGACGAGAGCTTATCAGAGTTGTAGGCGATCAAAATACAATGACGACGAGTAAGGACAGTGATGACCGCGTAGCTGGTAAACACGGAAGGTTGGATGGGCGTCGAGTCAACACAAAAGGAGTAAAGAATCGTAAGGGACGACGAGAAGCCTAGGGAGTAGTGAGCGTGAACAAATGTAAAGGGCCAGGCCGTCTTAGTTAGGTCGATGGTACGGAGGAAGCCGAGAACCCTGTAGCAGATGATTTCCTCGCCTCCGAGCTCTTCCTCCCGCTTGCGCGTGCGGAGGCAGACGTACTAGTAGAAGCCCGTGATTTTTTTTCGCTCCAAATAGTACCTGTCGATACCGACAGAGCCGCCGTGCTGGCACTCCACCTCGATCCCAGCCTCTCGATCTGTGCAGTAGGCTCAGGGAGGGACAACTGGCTCGTTGCTGCCGCACTCGTTGGGCTGCTGGGTTGTGCTTCCGCTTCAGTACCCGTTGTCAGAGACTGCAGAAGAAGTTGTGCCAATAGAACCTCATCTCCAAGACCACGTTCTCCCTCATTGATGTGAGCCGGAGGGGGACGAGAAGGGAGTAGAGCTTGTGCTGAGGCTTGGTGTTCCAACGCTTTCACCCTTAATCCCATCCGTCTCTTGCGTCCTCCTTTAGCCTTCTTAGCTTTGGGCGCGGGAAAACGATATTGGGCCGCTACGTCACAAAATTGTACACGATTTAAATCGGCAAGTCCAAGGCCGACGGTAGGAGGAGGCGGGGGAGGGGGGGAAGCGAAAGGATCCCTCATGGAGAGAAAATCAGAGGCCGAATCCGAGGACATGCCCCGCGAAAGCGATTGCTTTGGAGTACGATGATAGGGGAATTCCACAGGTTTCGGCACCGAGGAGTCTGCTGTATGATTGACAGAAGTTGGCAAGGTCTGCTTGACGACAGAAGGAAGTACTGTAAAATAAATAATAGGTTAGATGTCTCGAACGGGTTATCGACCAAAAGCGCAACGTTTGCTCACAGTAAATGCTAGTGACCACTCCCACCGCCCATACCAGCGAGCAGACAGAGTGAGCGATGACAAGTCCAGCGACAACTGTTACGTCAGAGGGGCTCGATGGTTGCGATGTTGTCACCGAATCGCGGGCTTGCAAAGCGGCCCAGGATGGAAAATTCTCTGCAATAATTGCTAAAGCAATTTCCAAGGCAGCACACACCACAGCTGCTGCCTGCGCCGCTAACATGGTAACGGGAAGACGCATCTCTTTGCATCGCCAGCTAATTACCGCTGCTCCCTCAGCCATCACGCTATTTTCTTGGCCTGACCGAGTGAGTGTGAGTGACGGGGGTAAATTGGTGACCGCGTTTACACTCTGAGCCAAAGACTGGTTGTGTGTCAGCTGAGCATGTGCCAATGAGCCTGGGAAAGGCCAGGTGTCATGAGTGGGTGAGCTGACCCGTCGAGATATATTCGGACAGGTGGTCTGGTGAACTGAGCTTTCGGGACCTGCTCGAACTTTCTCGCATATCTTGGTGAATGGAGCTGCAAGGGCGATAGCGGAGCGTATATCAAGGAATATTCCAATAACGAGAGGCAATTGGAGGCTTCGTGAGATAAGAGAGAATGTGGGTGAAAGCAAAGTGGGAGTGCTTGCAATTGAGCCAGCGATTGTTGCTGGGACGCTATTCAAACATGACGAAAGAGATGAGTAGGGATTACTCACCGCAGATGAGGAATGTCGTCACGAGAACTGCTACGAAGCGAATGGCGCGGTGGGGAACCAGGGAATCTGGCGTGGTGGCTACGAATAATACGTACAGCGAACTCAAAGATACTTTGGAAAATATTAGTGCATTAAGCGGGTTTAAAATATCGATTCAGTGCTTACGGAGACATGCATGCAAGGCCAAAGAGACATTCGAGAAGCGCTGAAGGAACTGGACACCGCCGAGCGACGCTCCGAGGCCAAGTCCGCTAGCAATGGCTGGTAGGACAGTATTTAGCGCCAAAAGAATATTTGAGACAAGTTTGTTTCGACTAAAAGGAGAATGAGCTAGAAGGACAGCCGACACTAGCGGCAGAATCAGCATAAGAGCGGGCGGGATGACCTGCAAGATGAGAGAAAAGGGCGTCGATATGATACTAGAGCCACTGGAAGACAGGAGAACGGGAGACATGGTAAGAAAGTAACAAAAGAATGTAGATAATGAGCGTTTGCAAAGATAAACAAGTATGTAGTTGATGGAAAAAGGATGAGGGAGCCTGGTATCAAAACCCGAAGAAGAAGAAATTATAAGATTTAATTTGCTAGCTAAATGAACAGGGGAAGGAGCCGACGAATTAGGAAAGCAGTCTTTGTTGGTACACAATCTTCTACTTTTATCAACTTACCCCGTCAAAAGCGGATAGGAAGGAAAGAATCTCATTGCACAGAAGATCCGGAAAACCATAGAGAGATAGCATAGGCGATAGATGATACGGCCAGTCCCCGAGTCCCTGCAATTTCTGTCACGGAAAAACCAGGAAAGCTGAACTTATCGGCCATTAAAGTTCCCCGCCCATTGGGAAAGGAGTGATACATGCCAGATGAAGTCGCACTTCACAACGCTTCTTTGGCTTAAGCCGTGTCATCGTTGGCACCAAGCCATACCTATATACATTTGAACATACTTGGTGTCATGAATCACAAAACTCGTGTATCCAAGAGGACGTACGGGATGGTTTACTGTACTTGATGCCCATCATCATAGTCTATCATACAAAGAAAAGTCTTTTTGAAGGTTTAATTCGCGTTAGGTACATCACAGCATAGTGATTATCAAGTATCCTTACCTGTGATTATCATGCTGGCAGTGGCGCTGTATCGGATCAAATAATAAAAGTAAACTTCGAAGGAGGATAGAAGCAAAACGTCACATGCCAACGAGCTACTTATGTGTGATTCAGTATGATCATCCGAAGTATGATGGAGAACAGTTCATTGTTGCGCAGTGGCACAGCCACCTCTTCGTTTGATGGACTCCGACTTTGACGAGCTCACGACAATCAGTAATCAGCAAAATGTGAGCGGGGCCCGTGTAGCAGAGTGACATCTAACATTATCTAACAAGCATCAACGTGCCGTCAACACAGTCGAGCCATTATGTCTAGAAAGTTGCGGAACAACAGTGGAAATGTTGGAATATTAATGGGGCAGTCCCTGGCAAGGGGTACCTCCACCTGCTTTTCATCTTATGCGTAATGCTTCGTGGTCTTGATGATTTCGTTAAAATGTTGTGACCGTTGAAATATTATGTATCATGCCCTGCCAAGGTATGAGCGAAAGCGCGTCAGAAATTTCCATCATTTGAAATACGTATAATTACAATATCTCTAGGGTCCTGACGTCCATCATGTCATGAACAGCCAAATCCCTGACTTGCGCAATGATATTGCGATTCGAAGCGATTCGCTTGTACTCCCCACCACGTTGCTGCGCCAGTAAAAGTGCGCCAAAAGGTTGTCCGAGGCGAACGATCAATCTCAATTCTCGCAAGCAAGACTCCATGCCGTCCGGTCGGACCGGCCCATCTTCAATAGGGTACCCGCCAAACGAATAGTATGACAGTGACTCGGACTCGGACCAATCGCCCGCGCTCTGTGCATCATCTGCAAAGTCAGGCAATCCAAGGTCATGGCGATTCCACGGACGAACAAGCAAGAATGTCTGCTGAGCGGGCCGTGCCGGCGAGAATTGAATCAGCTTGTCCTCCGTAGTGACCAATAAGTCGTCAAGTCCATCTGCCTTGACAACATTTCTCAGGATCTTGACCACGCCTCCGTCTGGGTTTTGTAACGGGAAATGCGATGCAAGGGAGATGCAGCTTGCGGTTTGCAAAACGAGGAGTGGTCAGGGTGTCAAGCCGAGCTTATAGTATCGAAGCAAGCTCCACAACAGCGGGATTTCGCTGCGACGAGACCAACATCTGCATCTGATCTTCTGATAGATATGGCAGCGTGCATGTACGAGGTGATATCGGCTAGAAGGTAGCTATTGAATTCGGATGCTTTTCTGGCCCAGTCCAGGGCACTAATATCACCCGACTGAGCCACGCGAATCCACCACAATACCAGTCATCCGACCTAGTGCGGGTTTCACTGGATCTTCCTGATTTCGTGTAAGTAGAGCAGAAACGAAAACATGCATCGAACTCACTCAGCAGCATCCTTGTAGCAATTGGCCTTTATGTTCCCTATGATCTGGTGGCAAAAGAGTTGAGACACCTTTGCGGTTTCGAAGATGGACTGCGTGATATATCTTAAAGCATACACTCAGAAACCACACCAGGAGGTGGCAGATACACGCCGAGGTCATCAAACCAAAGGACGAATTGAGGACCGAAAAAGAATGTTAGGTCGACAGGATGCTACTTCAGGACTCGATGAGCATATTGTAGCAAGAGCGGATCTTGCCGTGTCGTCGCTCGAAAAAAGTATCAGCGATCACAGAAGGGACAGGCGCCCCAACTGATAATATACTGAGTCACTGACAAAAACATAAACTCTTGAATTTCAATACCCTGCAACTCTCACCTCTGTTCACCTAGGAAGGAATCCCCAATCAAAAATCTGGAGTATCGACTACCCAGCTAGCATTGCGCCAAACCCGATTATGTACATCAGCGTGAGCTACTGGGCTTTTGAAATATTCGGTCAGATAGACCGCTATGGCAGGATCTACCTCCCTCGCTGCTCGGACTGCGCCAGACCAAGTCGACTACTGAAATACATGAATCGCCATTCGCAGACCAATCAAGGTGCTTACCTCAAGCGCATTGCGCTCGGGCAGGCCATGAGGGTCACTGCCTCGTTCGCTTCGTCGCTAGAATTAACCTAGACTGTAAGCCTGAATATCTCATTCTCTATCAGGAGACAGTGGCTGGTTGACTCTGTTCCTGACTCGTGCGTGGCATAAACTACAACCATTCAGTTTAATGTGAAGGAACGTTCACTGTGCTCGCGGGATGGAGTCTTTGACGCAGACTGATGAGGAGCAAGGCTCGGAAGATATTCCTGATCGAGTCACCCTGAAGCTTGAAACACTACATCCATCGACGATATGTAATTATAAGGTTTCAGATTTCAGCAGCCAAGCACTTCAAAAACACATGTTCGGTTTGCGTTCGGCTGCCAGTTCACCCATCTGCATCTACCACTCCCTCATCACCAAGAAACCTCTAAAGACCTCTCCTTCTAATTTACTCGATGAATGAAGACCACCCTCCTCGGAAGAAGCGTTGGGGATTGCTGGACCGGAATCGTTCAGACCCTCATTTGGCGGGGGGGGGGGACCAGAGGCCAGTCAGTGATGCTATGGACTTTCGCCATCATATCTACGCGTTGTTTCTGATTATGATTACAGTCCGAATCCTCCCTCCCGCCTTCACAGAATAGAGCTCGCAGAGGATTATTGAGGTTGATTCCCAAGTCCCTGAGCAAGCGCTCCACCCAAAGCGCTCAACAATCTCCCAAACCTGAACCCACAGCTGCAAGTTCCAGCGCACGGGATCTCCCAGATACTCAGACCACCCAGGTATGTACAGTTGTCGGTATGTTCCATGTGTAATCTAATGGTAGCAGGATCTTCCACTCACCACTATCACTCCCGAAAATTTTGACCAGCCTTCCGACTTAGGTATTGCAAACACAAGTTCGACCATCACAGTTCGTAATGTTCTCATCTCTCTGTCAAACATATACTAAGTTCCCTCCTCAGTCCGAACAACTCCCTGATCCAGAGCTTGTGAAGGTAACACTTGCGAAGGCTAAAGCAGGGGTCGACGAGATCGGGCGTGCCTCAGGAAAGGTAGAAAATGCTGCCTCGAAATCTGACAACCTACAATCTATTCCTGATGCGATTGATACGTTCTCCACATTTCTCGGACCATTGAAGGTGTTCGACTCTGTTGCTACAGGGCTTGCAGATGTACGGGCGTCTATCTCATATTTTGATGTGGCTGATATTTGTACGTAGGTCCATCCCTACGCGAAGGTGGCATTGAGTATCTTCAC
>QLOO01000478.1:0-45847 GCA_003313855.1 Suillus sp. MG131 | reverse complement strand
CGTTCTCGCAGCCCAGCCCATCAACACAATCGTATCATTCACATACCTTCGGTGTCAGCCAGCCCACTCCACAGCGAGCCCAACCCGCTCGCCTCGACGGCAATGGCTCTGCACATACTTATTCGTATGGGTCAGTGTCCAGACCATATGCTGGTCGCGGATGGATAGAGCAGGCGCTACCTCATGGTGCCAAATACTTCGTGAACCCACGTATTCAAGCTACGACTGATGTCGACCTTCGCAACTTGTCTAAGCTGGAAGCGGTCATGTCAGTCGTGGAAACGGCCGGTAGCGCCCCTGAAGGGTGTGAAATGTGGGCCAGAGAAGGTCCCATCGTGAAGAGAGGTTGGAGGAGACAGAAGATGACCGTAGGACCAGTTATCAGTTGGGTAGACCATCGAATTCGCAGAGTCTCGAGTGAAATTCCTAGCGTCGATGGAATTATCTTCTCTGGGGAAGATGACAGTCAGTGATGCCATTTCATATACAACTCGCTCGCTTGTTAACAAGCACACGCAGGACTTGATGACGAGTACAGATACTGGTCATTCGTGGAGACTCACCCCGCGCATATTTCGTTGCCGCAAAATGCTCTACGGGAAGCTTTGGACGCTCTACATTGGTCTTACACAGATCCGTTATTGGCACATCCTCAGCCGATCCCTCCACCATTCACCCAAGACGAGTGTCACAAGTTGTTGGGTCATCTCAATGGTCCGTCATCTTCCCTATCTCAAGTGCCGACTTAATTGATCCCTTGTGCAGACCCTAACCTGCGGTCAACTACGACGCATACACGGATGATTGCTCGTATCTTGCTTCGCGTCGGTATGTAGTACTCAAATGATGTCGAGCACCCCTTGATTGTGTGACGCTACAGCTCACTGGCGTCAAACGCACTTCCGACCATACAAGCCTCTTCCTTGCGATGTCCCTATCATGCAGCGTCCCAAGCGACACGTTCCTATAGGCCGCATGATTGTCGATATCATTACTGGTATTCTCTGCCTTGGCATTCCGTTCTTCCTCGTTGACCGGTCAACCTATGGCGGTTACGTCGACTTGGAGGGCAACGTCGTGACTAATTCTGGTGGTCCTTTGTTCCTTGCTGGTGCTTGCGCATGTCTAGTGGTGAGCTTCGATCCTCAGTTGCGTATAGGTATCTAATACGATCCAGGCCGCTGTGATTCTCAGCGCTTCTGTGACACTCATGACATTACCCGGTCTGAGTGGCATCGCACGCATCTCAGGTCTCGTCGCCATCATGTGCTCGGTGCTGAGCATGACCACTTCGTTCATTTCCATCATGCGTCACAAGACAGAGTTAACGCACGGGACGCCCACATCGGGCTCCGAAGGATTCGTACTTCTCACTGTATGTTTTTGTCGCTTGCTTCGTGATGATCCTATACTGACATCGCTATGTTCTTAGCGCCGAAGTGTGCTCTTATCTCTCCCGCTTGTATTCCTGGCCTACTCTGTCGCAGGGTTCATCACTGGCGTTGTTATCTACTCATTCAATGGAGTGGTGCTCAACGCAACAGCGAATGGCTCTCTATCACAGGTACATTGATGACTGCGGTCATGGTTGGCGCTCGGTGTCTTTAGATGTATCGCCAGAGCGCTTGTCTATTGAAGCTACTTCATATCGATTTATTTAGTGTGTATGTTAGAACTTTGTATTACGAACCTATCACGTACGTACCTTCAATATGACACGAGGTCCAATTTCTGCTTGACTTTCTAATGAATCTCTGTGATATCGGTCAG
Organism: Suillus sp. MG131; assembly: GCA_003313855.1. Taxonomy (NCBI): domain Eukaryota; kingdom Fungi; phylum Basidiomycota; class Agaricomycetes; order Boletales; family Suillaceae; genus Suillus; species Suillus sp. MG131. Next base: position 44,077 of record QLOO01000478.1, on the reverse strand, counting down.
TAACGGTAGCCCCGTACAACAGCTCAGAAGGGACCTCCATGAGCAAGTCGTCATTAGGCTTTGCAATTAGATATAGGCTAAATGCAAGCTCAGATCTTGGAATTTGACATGTAGATGTGACAAATGCGTGCATTGAATATGATAAATATAATTTAGATGCGTAGTGAATGATGCTAGTTAGTGATACATGTGAACGAAACCAATCCCTCAGTCAACGACAACAAGTCCGTCAAAATTCCTCCTCCCCAACGCCATCTGCATGAACTCCACAGGAGTGAACGTTTTCTTCGCCTTCACTTGAGTCACTTCCTCCCCATCCTTGACCACTTCTTCCCACTCCTCTTCTTCCTCCCCACCCATGAACACCTTCAACAGCGATGGTGAGTACCCGTTCAGCAGCGCAACGCCCTTCCTCTCGCCAGTCACAGGAGCAGTGATACCTGGGTAACGATCCGCGGTGGACAGGTTCCAGTACACGATCTCCAGCATCTCGTATCCTGCCTCTTTGTACGCCTTCTCGATGACATCATGGTTCGTGTCCCACTCCGCCGCATTCGGTGCAGTCCTCTGAGACGCATCGAACTGCATATCCGTGAACACGAAGATCCGCTGGATCATCTGGTCCTGAGGCACAGCGTGCTTCTTGGCGAGCGGGAGAAGGAGGTCGAGGAAAACGGCGTTGAAGTTAGTGTTCTGGGACCACTCAGACTGCGACATCTTCATCACCGTCTCGCCAAGTGAAACAGTGCCTTCGGGATCAAGCACGACCAACTTTGGATTCGCGGAAAAAGTGATGAACGCATCCTTGAAGGGCGGCTTCGCAAGGCGCGCCAGGATGAGGCTGAGGGAAATAGCAGGCCAGATGGGAGATACAGTGGACCTGCATGATCCGGCGTAGTAATAGTCGAAACTGCCCATGGACCCCGAGACGTCACAGACGGCAATGCAATTGTCTAGCTCCCCAGCCTCGCGCAGACGCTCAAGAAGGGTCGCCCACTGTGCCTCCGCTACACGCGCTTGTGTCTCCGCAAGCTTGCGCTTGTGCTCCTCGATGGAACTCTGCAGGGATACCTCCATTTCCACTGACGAAGAGCTCACGCATGCCGCGGCCTGCATGACAAGTTCGTGTGGGAGAAGCGTTGCACCACTGATCTGCGTCTTTCCTGATTCTACATCTGTCAGGTAAGAAACAAAGCGGTCAGGATCGTGATTGAAGAAATGTTTTTCATTTGTGTCCATGCAGATGGATGAAACACGGGAGTAGATGATCTCTGACCAGCGATTAGCGGACATGAGGGGCTCGGGGAGGGACTTAAGACGACGGGAAGGTGAAAGAATGTGACGGCGGAGGAATGAACGCAAGACATGCAACTCCAGGGCACCGGGGGAAAGTGTGACGGGGATTTTGTGCGCGAGGGAAGATGTGATTTGAGCGTGGTGCAGGAGGATGCAGATAGCGGAGGTGATATTTGTAACCCTATCATGCGAACCCCCAGGAGAGGGTGCCCATTTTGTCGCTAGGGAGAGCGAAAATATGAGAGATACGCGGTCCTTCTGCGTTGCATCTGCTGGAAGGGAGGCTAGCCCATCAAGAATTGAGACATCTTTGACAAGCCGATCTGCAAATAACCTAGAAACTGCGATATACAGGGCACGATACTTTAGCTGCTGTAGCTTCTCCACAATTCGAGCGTGGTTCACACCATGGGTCTGGATACGCTTTTCCTTCGACCATGCTTCCTGCTCGGCATTAGACTTGAATTTGGGGCGAGAGTTACGAGGTGTATAATTGTGAAGGAAACTAGAGCATGTGGGGGCAGGATGAAGCTCGTCAACAGTGGCCAGGGCGAGGATATTGAGCAGGTCCTTCCAGTATCCGTGAGACATGTTCACACGCTTCTTGGTATCTTTGCCTTTGACAGGTGGGAGGCGAGTACAGACAGGCTCTACAAGAAGATACAGATTGGAAAGAGCAGTGCGAGGGTGGTTTTCGAAGAGCCAGCCAAACGCCATGTAAAAGAGCTCCTTGTCGCCCTTCCCATCATGAATGCTCCTGAGAGACCAGATAATTCGGAGGGTGAGAGCTGGATCTTCAGCACAGGCCTTGAAAAGAAAGTCATCAATGGAGGACCCAGACATACCAGGACGTATGCCATTGAATGCATCGAGTGTGGCCGAAAGAGTGGAACTAAAGGCAGGCGAATAATTTTCAGTGAGCTTATGGTGAGCAGTCGAACGGAGCGCATCCATCATAGCATTGGAATGTGCTGGTGAGTTTTCAGTGATCCTCATCCGGCTATCATCCTCAGAAACAGGAAGAAGAACGTCAAGGAAGTTGGGATTGGTGAGCTCAGGGATAGTGGGAAGAGTGACGTTCTGGGAGGAAGCAGCGGCAAGAGCAGTCGTAGTAGTCGTCGACATTGTCGCAGTAACGGCAGCAAGGAATGAGCTAGGTCTGACTGATTGGGTTGTGGTGCAGGTGGGAGGACGAGCACGACAAGGGCACCCCCTGAGTGAAGGAGTGCCCTTTATACACCGCCAGACATTCTGAGTCTAAATTATGGGTCAGTCACAATGACTGGATCCACAAGTACGTGAGATCGTTATTTAGCACAGCAGTGGGATGAGTCGACGTGACTGTCGATCGGGTCTTTGCAAATTGAGAGCGGTACCGAAACCGCGAAACTGTTACATGTGAAATTGCCATTAACGATGTCGCGGAGTTCTAAGAATTGTCCAGCAATAGAGTAGTAAGGTATAGTAAATAGATGTGCAAGGGAAACAAGCCAGCGTCAACTCGTTCGTATCACTGGCGGGTGCGGCCAGCTCGAGAAGCTAATTTCTGTTTGTCACATTCCGCTTTAATGTATTCCAAAACTTCGTCAACCAAAGGTCGCGCAGCTACGCGCGGTGACAAACATCGTTCAAGATAGCACCAATAAACGTCAGCGATTGCAGGCGGTCGTGTTGGCGGGGTGCCTTGGAATTTGGCCACAGTGACAGAAGTCTCGCTTATTTTATCAAAGTACGGAGACTGGCCAGATAGTACCTAATGAAATATTTGAATCATTCACTTGCATCAGATGATAGAATCAGCGTTACCTGCATCATGATGCAACCAAATGAATAGATGTCACTTGCTTTATTTGGTTTGCTAACTTTATCGTCGGGCGTATCAGGATCGAGCGGTATGATCTCTGGAGCAGCCCAACGAATTGCGCCTGGGCCGTGAGATTTGAAGAAGGATGTTTCATGGTCTGCTAGCAGGCGCGACAGGCCAAAGTCCGCAAGGAGAGCGTTCCCGTTCTCATCGATCAGAACATTAGACTGAAACTTTATGAGCAGGGCCGACTAGTGAAAGAACTGTGACATACAGGCATAAGGTCCCCGTGTATTATGTTTTTATAATGCACTGTTTCATTGTGTATAGTCTGAATGAGGTCATACAGCCACAAATTCGCTTACAATACTGCAGGCCTAAAACGATTTGGAAGAGCTGTATTTCGACTAATCTGAGGGAGCGTCTGTAAGATATAGACACAAATACTCACAAGAGGAAAGAGGCGGTGTATCTTAGGCGGCAACTGCTCGTGCCACATTGTATCCAGATATTGGTGGAGAGAACCGTTTTCCATCCATGGACACACTAGCGCTGGGATCGGGATCGTGTTAAATTTGTCCGTAGTGCCATACAGAGGCAGTATATGCGAGTGTTCCAGCTCTTGCCAAACAAAGACTTCCTGACGCAGTTTCTAGATAGAGTCATGGTAGATGCCATAAGAATCGATTGCACGAGAACTGACCTTGATCAATTTTGTCATGTCTTTCAAGTTCCTTGATTGCACTCTGAAAGCCTTGACTGCGACGTCTTGGGGGGGCATCTGGTGGGATCAAGTCAATCTTCTGAAAGTAAACCGATTGATCAACGAACCTCAATACCATTTCGAGGGAAGCGATCCAATTTACACTTCCAGACATCGCTGAACCCGCCATAACTGTGGGGGTATATCTGGGTGCGTGTAATATAACGTGTGAGATCCTGAGGTTCATCGCGGTATTTTTTGAGGTCAACATCTCTGGAATAAAGATGCTCAGCTCAAAGCGCTGTTTATGCAGAGGAATACACATACATCTTTAGGCAAGGTTGCGTCTGTGAGGAAGGAAGATCACTCTCGCAGTAAAGTTCTTCACCCGCAACCAGGGGTGAGACAACTTCGAAACTGGAAAGTGACCCAGAAGGCGAGACAATACAAGGCGATTCAGAATCAGAACAACTTGTTGTAAGATCCGGGACAGCTTTTGATTCATCAGAATTGCCCTATAGTTACACAGCATCGAGTCGGTCAATGTCTGCAAGGCGTCCATTGATAAACACTCACTGAAGTGGTACCCTCACTTGTAATGCGTGACAGAGACCGCGAGCAATCAATGAGCAGTCGTTTCAAGTAATCTGCTAATCATTCGTCATCGTTGTTAATCTACCAGGTAGAGACTACTCACTGCTAGATGTCGAATTCTCCGTAACTGGTCGCGACATTGTGCCGGAACAGCAACGTGAACGAAGAGAAGCTTGGGTAAATGGAAGGCGTTAGGAGCTACAGGAAGTGGAAAGCAATCTCATATTTATTGGACTGAGAGCTTCCTTGTAATTGTCACAGAAGTAAAGCATGCGCATGAACTTGCCAACACATCAGCATGAGCACTCATTTGCGAATCTTCTGACCTGCCAAAACCTATGATCTTGGCTGCGAAGTCTCTGAAACATCAGGTGGATGGTCACCCAATTCACGGCGGCTGAGCCCAAATTAATGAATTCACCGTGGCAGACAACCGTAAGTTTTGAAGTAGGTTTGCGGAGTTCAACAGACCCTTGTAATATCAAGTATTCTTACTGCAATAGTATCGACATGAGCACTCACAATGCAGTTACTTCCACAAAAAGAAGTAACATCTCGTATCACACGGACAGTGGCTAAAGCGAAACTCCGGTGAGTACATCTTGGTGCTGTGCAGCGGCTAACCAGTGCTTCTCCGCGAACAATGGTACTTGCAGTACCTACTGGACATGAACACTTGTCATGTACGCGGCAAGCAGGTTTGAGTGCGCCTGCTATGGTGCAGAGTCCAGGTTCTGAGTGTTCGTGAGTTCAAGTCTGGTAATAGTACTTAGACGTACCACATACAACCGATAGCCTAGTAAGAACTCTACTGAGGTCCGATGCTCCGCATATGATGAGTAGCCTATCCGAAGTTCACGCAACAAGCGCTGGTAGCCACACTCGAAGCTAGCGCTTTGGGTACCCTGGCCTGCATGCCTGGGCCTGATCCCTTATCTCCTATTGAATTGCCTGCCACTGATCAGGCCACATCCGATAGACTAGCCGGCTTTCCACCCTAGTCTGGCACTCGAATAACTGCAATCCGATGAGTCGTGGGTGGAAGCTTTGTGCTGGAAGTTTGATTGTCCGGGCCCGGCATCTTTCTGGCAGAGTTCTAAGTCCGCACCTCGCGGCAGGCTGTACAGCATTATCACACCGTCTTGACTCCTCGATGCAGCTCCTTGATGTGATACGCTCAGGTGAAAAAAATCCACAGCTTGTCGATGGCAACATGGCCCACCTGTATACGACATTACGTTCTGCTGGGATCATCGTTTGGGAAACTTCAAAGAGAGTTTTTTCTGCCAATGCATCCTTATTTTACCCTGGTGGTTATTTTAGTATCAGAACCACCTGATACTAAGATGGGGGCGTCTTCTTGGCTCGGTGAGTCTTTCAATACCGTCATGAAACGCAAACATACTAATCAAACCAAGATTATTATGTGCACCAAGGTTTGAACCAATGTGCTCGAATGAATTACAGTCGTCTGGCTTTCATACATGCTGAAATAAGTCAAGTTGCCTTTCGACTTCCACGATCATTGTAGATATGCCCCCAGACCTCGAGGCCGAGTGGAACGCGAGAACTACCATATGAAACTTTAGAACAAAGTTTGCCCTGTGCGTCAACGCCCGATATAATGGCGAAATTACCAGCAGTACCAATTGTCCGATAGGACGCTTGGTTTATGCATGTGGGTCAGCCGAAGCCCGTTCATCGCTCTTAGAATTTGATCAACTGTATGAGGCGATAGTATGGGTGTGCTTGCGTCCCTTCCAGTAGGTTGTGCATCGCAGCTGGGCTGACTTTTGGGGCTGGTACACAGACAATCAGTGGCTGGAAGTTCCACAGGCCATATCTGGCATGGTACTCATCCAATGCACACAGGTGTGTGCTCAGCTGGATCCACGCCATGAAGATTCGAAGGACGGTGACTCTGTGAACTGCAAAAGAATTTGATTGAAATAGCACCTTCCTGCGCTTATGGCATGCTGGTCAAAAGGTATGAATATCGCCTGCATTCAGCGTCTACCTTCTAACATCCCCACTCTGGTACTTGCTTATTAGCTAGAAGTCATGTCCAGCAATCCGCCAAATCACGTCCCTACAGCCCCTCAACAGGGCTCTGGCATTTCTGATCTGCTTGCATATTTCGGACTAGTGGTGAAGTTACCTTTGACGTTCATTCAGTGGTCGTACCGAGAGATAGTGCCCGTAACTCTTCATTCGTTTGCTGAAGGCTCGTGCCCCAATCCGCAAGGCGCTGTTCCGAACCCAGCCATCTCGAACTCCTGGACCGTCCTGAGAAAAGGGCACGACGTTGATGTCCCCAAGTATACAACATTACTTCCCTTAGAGTTGTTGGCTGAATTTTAGAACAGGTCGATGAATTCATCATCAGATTCTTCTAGGTGGACACCAATCACTCCGGCTAATTATCAGCGGCATCCTGTGGGAGAATTCCAGTGCAACACCGTCCCTGATCTCACCAGTCAAATCGTTCGTCGCGAAGTATACCCAACGTTGTCGGGTACGTACAGTGAAGTTTGGCGATCAACGTGGTATGATGACAAGCGAAAGCGTGATGTGAGTGGAATATATCTATTAGAATCCTCGAAATACGAATGATTTTGTTAGGTTGCGGTCAAGTCACTGAAAATTCCATTTACGAATGAGAATGAAAAGAGTAAGAATTGCCAAGTCTGTTCTTTCGTTTGTGTCCAAGACAACCTGCTTACTGATGTCTCAGAAACTGATGGGCAGAATATCATCTTGGACCCAATTACTTCACAAAAACGTTCTGCCACTATATGGAATCGCACACGAATTCGGATATTATCCGTCACTGGTGACACCCTGGGTGAACGAGGGGTCACTGAATGACTACATCGATAATCATCATTTGTCACTGCGGAGCAAGCTGGATATCGTAAGTAGCCTTTTTGGTAAAAATGATGTATGTCTATCACTCTTGCGCTTGGTCCTTAGGCCAAACAGGTAGTAGCTGGCCTTGGCTATCGTTAGTTTTCTTTCGTTCATCGTGGCAATGTCTTTTACTAATTTCGAATGTAGTACATGCACATTCTATCGTGCACGGAGATATCTCTGGAGTAAGGTCTCTATCCCTAGAAGTATGATTCGCTAATACTGTCTAGCATAATATACTGGTGGACCATCAAGGCAGAGCGCAGCTATCCGACTTCGGAGTCATGTTGTTACTCGCCGAAATCCCAGCTTCGGCACAGCCATCTGGAGGCATTCGCTCAGCGATCAGATGGACTGATCCTCAGTTATTCGAGGCGCAGAAGGGCGAGATCAATCCATGCACCCCAACGGAACAGACCGACATTTACTCGATAGGCAGTATTCTCCTGCAGGTATGGTATATCATCTCTCCGTAGTATTTCCCGCTTACCATATTACAACTCTAGTTGCTCACAGGATCAATACCTTACTACGATATCAAGGATAACATTCGTGTCCTTATATTATCTTCGAGAGGTGTAAAGCCGAAATGTCCTCCAGAAACGTCTGTCACTAGTACACAGTGGAGTTTTATTCAAAGATGTTGGTCGCCTCATGGACTTTCTACTCGTCCAACTATCGAGGACATAGATGGATTCCTTGAGTCCGAGCTCCAGATGGCAGTCTTGCCTTAGCGCAGGATTTGAGTTCCAGTACGTATGTACATCTGCACGTTCATGACACGCTCACAGACAGAATATTTTATTTAGGCTGTGATTTGCTATGCCGCTAGCTTCATTTGGTGTTGTATGAACTCAGGGAAAGAAGTCAATTCACTACGCTTGTCTCACTAGTGGTCGTCTTATTGTGACCGGAATGCTATATCCCCGTTTCACCTAATCATTTGGATGTGTGCGAATGGCATTGCCTGTGGCCCAATGGAGTAGTAAGTACCACGTCTCGAGATTTCTAATAGCTCGCGTGCCCTGCCATGATGCGACGGACATGAATGTGCAAAGGAGTTTCATGAATTGACAAACTTAATATTGGCCGACAACCATTCACGTTCACAGCTAGTCAATATTCAATGCCGACACTGACAAGTACTTGCATGTAAGGAGCCATCTAAAATACGTCATGCACCTACTGCAGTTAGGGTAATGAGTGCCGGGCCTAAGGATAACAGGAAATATTGATGATCTAGAAAGATGAAGCTCCCCCTCCCAAAAATGACAAATACCCAGTCTGAGTGTTCAATGGAGGTCATAAATGTCCTGCTTTCTGCTCAAGTCTCTGGTACTCGGATATAGGGTTCAGGTCAAATTCGCTGAAAGATGAGCTTACACCATGTATCTTTCTGAGATGCACTTCACGCACATGTCATCACAAATTGTACTGATTTCCATTTTGTCGCAATTTGGGATACAGCTTGGGCCCAGTGAGAATCGACAATTGGCTGTACCTGCGTGAATATGAGCCCAGCGTGACACCGCCTTAAATCGTGGCAAATCGAGAGTGTAATATAATGTAAGCAGTTGTTGTACCTGTAACACATGTTGTAAACATCTACGTCATGCTGTAAAGCCTGTAATGCACTGTTTTGATGAAGCGTTACAATCAAGCTACAATTGTATCTCATCCTCTGTCTCTCCCATCGCCAGTTGGACTCGGAACACAACAACCTGCCGCCATACCGCCATTAATCAGTAACCCAAAGAAGAAACGAGGATCAAACCCGAATGCTGCATTGCGTCCCACCAAATCAAATACTTCTAGGTGCGTTAATTGTGACCTGGGGATGTACTCTCAATCATATTTGCCACCATAGAAACCTCTGTGCTATTGCATACAAAGACCAAAATAAAGGAAGAGTCGTCACCGTCGGTGAATTAGCTGCATACTGGGACAATTTGTCTGAAGAGATGCGAAAGGTTCGTCTATATGTTTATGTTGGCATTGAGTTGCATTCTTACTTCCCCACGCCAGCCATTTTTGATCAAGTTGAGCAAATCAAATGGGTATACCCTCATACACGACTGTTGAGCTGACACTTACACTAAAGTCTGCATTCTCATATAGGCAAAAGCAGGCACTATCGAGTACACTCAAGCTACCGGTAGCACTGTGGTCAACAACGCCAGTAACTCCGAGTCTCAGCCTGCCCAGGCGCTGTAATCACCATCGTTTTTCACATTGCTGTCACGTTTCTTATTGCCGTCGGTATTGCCGTCCAGTTTGAGTCGTTTTGTTGCTCTGCCCACTGTTGTTTCGTATCAGACGTGCATGTATATTAGGAATTGATGCTGAATTGCACGCACTGCAGCTTGCCACTGTCTCACTCGATTTGACTCGATTTGCGCTACAACAAAAAAACTCGGTAAATATTGGCTAATCTAGTGTACTCGCGCAGCCTGACTAGCCTCGTTTTCCCTAGCCAAAAAAACTGTTGATCTGCCAAGTTCTCCCAATAATTCGTGACACCGATACTTACCAAGCTTTGCGTGGGTACACCCAATATCCACTTCTCACTGGGGCTTGGGAGTCCGCCAGCCGCAAAGCCCGGATAACTCCTAGTTGACGCCGATATCGTTCACGTGCGATGCCACTCAGATCGGGTAATGTCATGAGTGTCACAGAAGCACTGAGAATCACAGCGGCCTGGATCACATTAGATACCTATACGCAAGTGAGGATCGAAGCTCACCACTAGACATGCGCAAGCACCAGCAAGGAACAAAGGACCACCAGATTTAGTCACGACGTTGCCCTCCAAGTCGACGTAACCGCCATAGGTTGACCGGTCAACGAGGAAGAACGGAATGCCAAGGCAGAGAATACCAGTAATGATATCGACAATCATGCGGCCTATAGGAACGTGTCGCTTGGGACGCTGCATGATAGGAACATCGCAAGGAAGAGGCTTGTATGGTCGGAAGTGCGTTTGACGCCAGTGAGCTGTAGCGTCACACAATCAATGGGTGTTCGACATCATTTGAGTACTACATACCGACGCGAAGCAAGATTCGAGCAATCATCCGTGTATGCGTCGTAGTTGACCGCAGGTTAGGGTCTGCACAAGGGATCAATTAAGTCGGCACTTGAGATAGGGAAGATGTCGGACCATTGAGATGACCCAACAACTTGTGACACTCGTCTTGGGTGAATGGTGGAGGGATCGGTTGAGGATGTGCCAATAACGGATCTGTGTAAGACCAATGTAGAGCGTCCAAAACTTCCTGTCGAGCACTTTGCGGCAACGAGATATGCGCGGGGTGAGTCTCCACGAATGACCAGTATCTGTACCCGCCACCAAGTCCTGCGTGTTTTGGTTAGCAAGCGAGTTGTATATGAAAAGGCATCACTGACTGTCATCTTCCCCAGAGAAGATAATTCCATCGACACTTGGAATGTCGCTCGAGACTTTGCGGATTCGATGGTCTATCCAACCGATAACTGGCCCTACAGCCATCTTCTGTCTCCTCCAACCTCTCTTCACGACGGGACCTTCCCTGGCCCAGATTTCGCATCCTTCAGGGGCGCTACCGGCCGTTTCCACGACCGACATGACCGCTTCCAGCTTAGACAAGTTGTGAAGGTCGACATCGGTCGTAGCTTGAATACGCGGATTCACAAAGTATTTGGCACCGTGAGGTAGCGTCTGCTCTATCCATCCACGGCCGGCATACGGCCTGGACACTGACCCATATGAATAAGTATGTGCAGAGCCACTGTCATCGAGGCGAGATTGACACCGAAGTGGGCCGGGCTGCGAGAACGAGGTCGCAATAGAATGCGTAGGCGGGCAACCTGGGGGAGTGATCAAGGGCAAGCACTCGCTGCAGAATTGGGTTAGTTGTAGGACCTCGTGCAAATACCGATCTGGACAAACCTCGTTTCTATGGATACCTCTGGTCTGGAAGTACCAAGTACTGATCCCGTCGCTCGAGGTGTAGCCTGGAGACTTCCGAACGGAGCTGCCAAGGATGAAAATGCGTTGAGGCAAGACATGAACGAACAACTCACTTGGTAAGTATGACTTCATGCATGTGGGAAGTTGTACCGCCACTGGCTCAGCAGGAGCTATCATGGTATCTTCTGGTGGTGATCGAAGGTCAAAAGTACGAACACCATTATGGGCAGGTGCAGAGGCGGAGGAAGGTGGAGGCGGAGGCACAGAAAGTCTACCCAGACGTTTGCTCCCTCATGCACATGCACATCCAGCGGAGACAACGTGCAAGGAGCTGAAAGGTCAAAGTAACCTGCAGCTATAGCAGGATCAAGTGTTTGCACAGGGAGAGTTGGACGTGATGATGCAGATGCCGCAGTGAGCGCAGGTGTACTTGGGATGCTATTAAAGAGTATCTGCCGCCTTTCCTGCTGGAGGAGGTGTAGCAGCTGAAACTGGAGGTGCGGGTTCATGGGCTGGGGCAGGAGGTGTCGTATAAGGGGCTGGAGTAGGCGTTGTGACAGTATCAGGAGCTTGCATTGAGGCAGGGAGTAGATACTTGCAAAGCACGGTCTGCCATGGAGGGAGTCGTAGCTATTACCTGCGGTCCTGTCACGTTACCTCACTTACAACAGAGGTCAAGACCTCAAGCACTGCTCGATGAATTTTCTGCTCGTTAGGCACGCCATCGCTGGAGCGTTTGCTACCGTCGAGCTCCAACCCGCGCCCTCCTGCTCCTGACGGTCAGGCCCAACCGCAACCGCAACCACACGAAGCCTGGCGCTGCCTCTACACCTCGAAACCACATCCCCCAGCCTTATTCTACTTCGTAAACCGCATAAGCTAGAGGACAAGTTGATTTAAGAAAAATACAAGGAAATTTGATCACAACACAGCATTAGGAAACACAAACAGATTCAATAAGGAGACATGTCATAGGTGCCCTGTTACTCGACAAAAAAATCGTAATGGTGCTTGGGCGAACTCCTCGATGTTGGACATGAATTTCCCCCGAGAGCCCCAAGTCCATACCCTATGTATCTGATCGGAGATAGAAATTTGAACGCCGGTGTGTTGCCGGTGTGCATATATGTAGTTTTTGCGTTTTAGCCTGGCATGGCTGTCGTGCACAGATCGATATCGGCATCAACTAGGGCTTCCAGTGAGCGAACAGCAAATTCTACGTGTAAAAATGTCGCGGAGTTATAAGTCGGAAAGAGATTTGCATATTAAAGTGTGTGATCACGAAGGCAGAAAGGCAGTCAATCATTATGTCAGGAGGATCTTAGGATACATCGAGGATACGGAGTGAGCAGCAAGACATTGGGAGTCGTGATGGAATAAATACATGCGAAATAAATACAACATATGATGCACTGCAGCTGCAAGGACACAAGGAAATGTGGTGTTTGAGGTCAACTCATTGGTATCACTGGCAGAAACGGTTAGCGCAAGAAATTAACTTCTGTCTATCGTATTCTTCTTTTATGTAGTCCAAAACTTCATCAACCGAAGGCCGCATCTCGACATGCGTCGACCAACATTGTTCAATATAGCGCCAGTAAACGTCGGCGATTGCAGGCAGTGTGGGTCGTGTTGGCGGAATGCCTTTAGATTTGGTCACAATGACAGCAGGTTCCCACTTTATGTCAAAGTACGGAGAGCGGCCAGATAGCACCTAATGAAAGATTTAGAATCATTCACTCGCGGAAGACAAGAGGGGTCCCAGCATTACCTGCATCATGATGCAACCAAATGAATAGATGTCGCTCGCCTTATTTGGCTTGTCAGCATGTTCGTTAGAATCGAGCGGTATAATTTCTGGAGCAGCCCAACGAACTGCGCCTGAGCTGTGAGATGCGAAGAAGGACGTCCCATGATCCGCCAGCAGTCGTGATAGACCGAAGTCCGCAAGGACAGCGTTCCCCTCCGCATCAATCAAAACATTAGACTGGAATTTTTTGAGTATCGCGGACTGATTGCTGAGCAAAATGTGACATACAGGCATCAAGTCACCGTGCACAATGTCTTCTGAATGCACTGATTCATCGTGTATCGTCTAAATGAGATCACACAGCCACAAATAAATTCACTCACGATACTGCAGACCTGAGACGACCTGGAAGAGCTACATTCCAACCAATCTGAGGGGGTGTCCATAAGACATAGAAAAGAAATACTCACAAGAAGAAAGAGACATTGCGTGTTAGGCGGCGACTCTGATTCCTTATGCCATATTTTAATCAGATAATGATGGAGAGAACCATTTTCCATCCATGGACACACTAGCGCTGGAACATCGTCAAATCCATCCGCAGTGCCATACAGAGGCAGTATACGCGAGTTTTCTAGCCGTTTCCAAACAAAGACCTCCCGACGCAGATTCTGGATAGAGTGATGGTAGATGTTACATAAATTAACTGTACGAAAACTAACCCTGATCAATTTTTCCATGTCTTCTGAGTCCCTTGAAAGCACTCTGAAAGCCTTGACTGCGACTTTTTGCGGGGGCATCTATCAGGATTAAGCTAATTTTTTGAAAGGAACCAATTGATCAAACGAACTTTGATACCGTTTCGAGTGATGGAGTCCAACCTGCACTTCCAAATGTTGCCGAATCCGCCACAACTGTGGGCGTAACTCCGGGTGCGTTTAATATAACGCGTGAGATCCTCAGGTTTATCATGATATTTGTTCAGGTCAACATCACTGAAAACAGACGTTCAGCCTCAGCTCATAGCCCCGTGTGTTTCAGAGGGGAATACAAACAATTCTGTGTGAGATTGCGCCATTGAGGAAGAAAGATCCCCCTCGCAGCAATGATCCTCGCATGCAAGGTCCTCGAAACTTGAAAGTGACCCAGAAGGAGAGACGATATAAGGTGATTCAGATTCGGTGCTACTCGGTGTAAGAGCCGGAACCGCTTTTGATTCATCAGAATCATTGGCCTATCGGTACACAGAATTTGATCAATGTCTGCAACGCGCCCATTGATAAGCAACTACTTACTGAAGTGGCACCCTCGCTGGTGAAGCGTGAGATAGACTGCGAGCAATTAACGCGGAGCTTTTTCATCCAGTCAATCGCTAATCATTCGTCATCAGCTGTAATCCACCAAATCAAAGACTACTCGCTCTTAGATATCGAATCCTCCGAGACTGTAACCGGCTGCGACATTATACTGGGGCAGCAACGAAGAGAAGACTGGATAGATCTTTCGAGAATGGAAAGTGTCAGGAGCTGTGGCAAGTGGAGAGTGAACTCACATTTATTGGGTTGGGAGCAACCCTGCAACTTTCATAGAAGTAAGCCACAAGCGTAAACTCGTAAACTTGTCATCACATATCAGGATGGGCACTCATTTGCAAGTCTTCCAATCTGCCAGAACCTGCGATCTTGGCCGCGATCTATCTAAATCATCATGTGGATGGTCACCTTTATCACGGCAGCTGAGCCCAGATCAATGAATTCACGGAGGCAGGTAACCGTAAGTTTAAGGTAGGTTTGCGGAGATCTTACTGCAATAGTGTTGACACGAGCACTCACAATGCTGTCATATCCACAAGAAGAGTGATGGTTTCTCATATCACAAGGACGAAACTCCCGGAAGTACCACTCGGCGCTGTGCGACAATGGTTTACCAGTGCTTCTCCGCGAACAACGGTACTAGAGACATGTGCATGAACACTCGATCGTCGCATATGCGGCAAGCAGGCTTGAAGCTTGAAGGCGCTTATGAGCTTTGCTGCAGAGTCCAAGTTACTGTTCATGAATCCATGTCAAGTGAATACCATACGCGAAGGCCGATGTAGGTACTTCCGCTAACCCGGAGGTACAATTATACTCCGCATTATACTACCGTTATTCGGAGAGTTCGCGGACAAAGCACTGGTTGCCACTGGATTTTAATTACTCCAGATTGAGCTAAACTCAAATGCCCGCACCGCATATGGCTAGCCTTTCCTCCACCCTGGTCCCAAAAATGGCCCGTGTTGTGATCCGATCGCGATTACTGCCAGTGAGAGGGAACTCAATCTAGCAAACCATTATGCTGGAAACCACCCCGATGCTGACGCAGACCTCTCAGGAGTTCCAACTCCCGTAACATGCGTGTTGTCCTCGCCGAATGTATAACTTGAAGCCTTGATGTGATGCACTCAGCTTGCACCGAAAGAGTTCACAGCTTGTTGATCAATATTAATGGGGACATGGCCACACACCGCTCTCACGTTTCTGTCGGAAACGTTGAAGAAACGTTGCTGAGTTTTTTCTGCCAATGTATCCTTCGAATTCCGCAAGAAATTCACCTTGGTTATTTTAGTATTAGAACTACCAGCTGATGTAGAACAGTTGTGCCGGTGTCTTCTTGGTTCGGGTGAGTCTTTCAATGAAACGCCAGTACTAACCAATATTGTTTTGTGTACCAAGGTTTGGTTCAATCAACTGTAGAGTTTCACACTTGTTCACACTGCCTGTAGTCAAATGGTCTGGCTTTCATTCCTGCTGATATGAGTTGCATTTTCAACCTACGACGATCCTACCAACCTCGAGGCTGAGTCGCAAGCGAGAACCAAATCTTAAGAACAAAGTTTGCCATGCGCGTCAACACCCGATATCATGGCGGAATAATGCCCATGCCCATACATATCACTCAATTAGCTGTCTGGACACAGTAAACCTCGTGCATGCGGATCGTTCAAAGCCCGTTTACCACTCCGGAACATTGATTAGCTGTATGAGGCGATGGTGTGGACTTCCAGTAAGTCATTTGTACATCGCAGCTGGGCTAGCTTCTATGGCTGATGCACAGACATTAGAGAAATTCCACAGACCATATTTAGAACTCACGCAGGTGGATGTTCGCCTGGGTGCACGATGCAGTTCGAAGAACTGTGATTTCGTAAACTGACAAGGAACACGGGTTAAATTGGGACTTCACGAGACTTCTTAACATATTTATGGCACGCCGGTAAAATGGTATGAATACCGCTTGTGCTCAGCATCAGGCTACTCTTATATCCACATCTTGCATACTTTCTTAATAGTTAGAGGACATGTCCAGCGATCCGCTCGACCACGCCCCAACAGCTTCTCAACAGGGTTCTGGGCTTTCTGATCTGCTCAATTTTTTCGGGCTAGTGGTGAAGTTACCTTTGACATTCTTTCGATGGTCATATCAAGAAATGGCACCTACAACTCTCCATGCGTTTACTGAAGGCTCGTACCCCAATCAGCAAGGCGCCGTTCCGAGTCCAGTCATTTCAGATTCTTGGACCATCCTGAGGAAAGGTCCCATTGAGTACACAAATTATTTTCCTCATAGTTTATTTGCTGATTTAGAACAGCTCGATGAATTCATCATTAGATTCTTTCAGGCGGACACCAACTACTCCGGCCAATTTTCAGCGGCATGCTGTGGAAGACTCTCAATCCTCCTCCACCCCCGATCTCACCAGGCAAGTCATCCGGCGCGAAATATACCCAACATTATCGGGCACGTACAGCGACGTTTGGCGATCAACATGGTACCAGGGCAAGCGAAAGCGTGTTGTGAGTAAGATTCACTGGAACCCTCGAAGTGCGAATAACTTTCTTAGGTTGCCGTCAAGTCACTGAAAATCCCATTCTTGGATGAGGATGAGAAAGGTAAGAATTGTCAAGTCAGTCCTTTCGTTTGTGTTCGAGAAAATCTACTCACGGATAACTCAGAGACTGATGGATAGAATATCAACTTGGGCGCAATTACTTCACAAAAACGTTCTGCCGGTGTATGGAATTGCATACGAATTCGGGCACTTTCCGTCGCTAGTGACGCCCTGGGTGAATAAGGGGTCGTTGAATGACTACATCGCCAACCATCATTTGTCATTGCGGAGCAAGTTGGATCTCGTAAGCAACCTTTCCGATAGAAATGACGTTTCTCACTCTTGCACTTGCGTCTTCAGGCCAAACAGGTAGTAGCTGGGGTCGGCTATCGTGGGTTCTCTTTCATTCGTCGTAACAATGGTTTCCATTAATTTCAAAAGTAGTACACGCTCATTCTGTTGTGCACGGAGATATTTCTGGAGTAAGGCCACTGTCCCTAACAATATGATATGCTAACACTGTCTAGCACAATATCCTGGTGGACCATCAAGGGAGAGCGCGGTTATCCGACTTCGGAATCATGCTGTTGCTCGCGGAAATCCCGACTCCGCCACAACCATCCGGAGGTGTTCGCTCAGCAGTTCGATGGACAGACCCTCAGCTATTCGAGGTGCAGACAGGCGACACCAACCCATGCACCCCAACGGAGCAGACTGACATTTACTCAATAGGCAGCATTCTCCTGCAGGTATTGTACATCATCTCTTCGCAGCATCCCCCGCTTACCATAGTGCGGCTCTAGTTGCTCACAGGATCAATACCTTATTATGACATCAAGGAAAACATTCGTGTCCTTGTATTATCTTCGAGAGGTGTAAAGCCGAAATGTCCTCCAGAAACGTCTGTCACTAGTGCGCAGTGGAGTTTTATTCAAAGATGTTGGTCACCTCGTGGACTTTCTAGTCGTCCGACTATCGAGGAAATAGATGGATTCCTTGAGTCCGAGCTGCAGATGGCAGGTCTGCCTTAGCGCAGGACTTGAGTCCCAGTACGTATATACATCTGCACGTTCATAACACGCTTAAACAGAAATCTTTTTATAGACTATGATTTGTTGTGTCGCTGGCTTTATTCGTCTTAAAGAGGTTATTTCACTATGCCTTGTCTCAAAATGCTGGTTATACATGTTATATTGTCACATTTGATCTTTTGCACGTGAGAACGAAACAGCCTCGTTGGGGTGCTAGTGAGTGCCACGAGATTTATAATAGCCCTCATGCCCTGCCGGGGATAAGAACATGCAAGTGAATTGACAATGTACCAACAGTCATTTACGTGCATCACGGATAGAAAGTGCCGAGTTACTAACGGGTGGATAAGGTGCCTGCATGTGAGTGGTCATACAAAGTACGTCACGCACCTATATTCTTTTTTGAGACGATAAATACTGGGCCCAAGAGGACAACATGAGATTGGGGATTTAGTAATGAAGTACCCCCTCCTCAAAAAATCGAATACCTTGGCGTTCGATAAGTTCACGCATTGGGGATTTCAGTCAAATTCGGAGCCTGTGCCTTGGGATGCTTGGCATAACGCCCCTGTTGTTATCACGATCTTGAGCTGCGTTAAGCAGGTCTCGGAGGGAGGGGGGGAAACATTCCTGAGAGTTCAATTGCGCTTCGACTCTTCCCCTGAACGTTTGGCCAAAGAAAACAATGAATATATTTGATATTTATGTTACGTCAATGACTCGCAACTTTGAACGAAGCGTGTGGAATAAAGGGGAGTGGTGGGTGGGAGCAAAGAGCGATGATAAGCATGAGTGAGGATGCGTGGGCTGGAACTCGATGTTGTCGGATGATTAAAAATCAAATGAAGGACAGTAACTGTGCATCCACTCACTCTTAGTGATGTTTACCAACTGGCTGTGCCTGGCCCGCAGCAGAAGGGTGACCTAGCAGAACTCCAGGGTATCCGAGGCTCGTAATTCCGATCTGATAACACAGTTAGAATTCAATAGGGCATGAAAACTGACGGCCCTAAAGGGAGATCGTTGCACGCTGCTGGACGTCCAATCAACGACAATTTCGAACACCTGGAACGAATTGAGAACAACTCAAATCGCTACTGCTTAGTGGAAATGCAAACATTGCTGCGGTACTGATAACTCATCGGGTGCTCGAATCCAGGGTCGCGACAAGAACCAACCAACCAAGCGAACCATCTCATCAAGCGCTGTACAAATGCAACTGCTCCTACACTAAGCAGTACACATGCACGCTCGTGAAGAGGTTGACATTGTTATCGAGACTGCACAGGATCTTGAAGCATCCCTTGCGAGGGCACCTCCGCTCTCGGTCGAGCCTCGTGATAAAGATGGCTTTCTTGCTGGTCCCGAGAGCATCTCGTCTGACGACGTTGTTGCTGAAATTGCAGCTCTCGAAGAATTGAAGTTTGGAGCATTGATGAAGTTGAAGTGCTAGGGAAATAATTTCGATTTTGGCGAGCTGGATCGCGAGTCCCAGATGTACCTCTCGCACATGCCATCACAAATTGTACTTATTTCCTTTTTTGTCGCACAATTTGTGATACAGCTTGAGAGTCCGCCAGCCGCAAGAGTCCAGAGTTCTTTGACGACTAATTTATCAAAGAACTCTAGGTTGACGCCGATATCAATCATCCCGACTGACTCTACCGGCACGAAAGTTACGGCGCTGCTTTACTTCTGTCTGATGCCGTACGGTATTCTTGAAACTTGTACATCACCACATGCCAGCACCAGAACTTATTCGTTCCTCTGTATCTTGGACCGCCAAAGTCACAGAGACGACAGCTGACGACTATGCAGCAGGTTCGATCGCGATTGAAGTCAGTCACTATTGCCTATTCTCTGAGTCGCTCTGTCAGGTCTACGTTCAAGTTGTTGGCACATATGACCACCACGGGCACGGGGCGCCATAGAACGTACACTGTCACTTGTTACGTCGTGAAATCGCGCTCACAAAATACGTCCCTGACAGAGTCATCAAAGTGATCGCATCGCCCTTGCCATTGAAACATGCGCCCTCTTCCAACGCCTTTCACGCATTGGTATTTGATGTCGCGCGTATCGCACCCTGGAATTGTTGCAGGTATCTTTGCATCGTATGAAGTAACCCTAGCGTTATTTTGTGAAATCGATTTTTTTAATAACTTCAGATCAACCTACTAATAAGTGCCGCTCACCTTCGAGTTCTAACATTACGAGAGTGTATGACAGATACTAGTAATGTTGGGTTCTTTTCATCAAGTTCCGTCTTCAACAAGAGCGCCTGGAAGTTCTGGAACTTGAAGTTTGTACAATACCTATTCGTAAGTCCACTCAACTTTATGATGCAGTACTAGGGATGCCTTACAAACCCATGGAGCGTCCTTCATGCTGCTGCAGCTGGTTCGCTGTCATGATATCCGATTAGGTTATTGTGTTGTTCCGTGAGGACCTAGTCAAAGCAATCGTTACAGCAAGAGAAGGAACTTGAAGTTCATACAAGCCCTTGACACGGAACCGAAATTATAACATAGAAGGAAAACCTTATGACTTCTCGGAACCATGATTATCATTCCAATATTCTGACCTGGGCTCTTACGACACGTCTGTATGTGATTCGAAGGTATAAAAATCTCGCGACACTGACAATTGGTGATCATTCCTCTCAATTACAATCATGCAGCTCTCACTTGTTTTCACGACGCTCCTTTCCTGTATCGCTATTGCAGCAGCTTATCCCACACCAGTGGGGATGAAGCTTTCTTGTGAGGACCCATGCGTCATTCTAGTTGATGGGCGTGCAACTGATGTGCTATGCAGCTGTCGCTAAGCGCGAGGAGCTTGGCTCTAACCTTCTTGGTTATTTGGACACTCGATCCCCCAACGACATTAGTCAACCTAGCCAGCCCAATATCCCTGCTAGTGACGTTGATTACTTGAACACTCGTGCCCCCGACAGTAGTCACACCAGTAACCCTTCCAACACTTCCAACACTTCTAACAATGGTAACGACAATAGTCACTCCAGCAACACTTCCAACACTTCCAACACTTCCAACACTTCCAATACCTCTAACACTTCCAACACTGTCAACGACCCTAGTCACTCCAGCAATTCTGCTAGTAGCGACATGAGCACTCGGGCCCCCGGCGACGATGACAGTCACCCCAGTAACACTGCCAATAGCGACGCTGAGCACTTGAGCATTAGGACTCCCGGCGACGACACAAGTCACCCCAGTGACACTTCTAACTCTTCCAACACTTCCAATGGCAATGGCGATCAGAGTGATGGTGACGAAGATATTAGAGCGTGAATCGCGAGGAATAACCGTGTATCCAAAAGAGGTACTGTCCGCCCTGGATTTCTATTGCTTGCCTAATAATGATTCATTGCTTTTCGCCCGTAGGACAAAAGAGGGCTCATGATTTTTGAGGGAAGTGGTCAGCATGACGATGCATCCATCGTACATATCTATTTTATATCCACAATCATTCTTGATACCCGTTTCCGCCCACGTCCTCCCTTCATTCTACCTATCAACCTGTTCTTGTAAACCTCCCAGTACGATATTGTTTTCACTCGGTCTTTCAAACTAAGACTGAGGTGACCATACTTACTATCACGTCTGCATTCATCTACCTGACAATACAGGGTTCCCTCGTTTCTGCTCTGCGGCTGTAGTAGCTTAGCCTTTCTAACTAAGACCGAATTCTTCTGCCAGATCTTATATGCATGTGCATTACTGTGCATTGGTTGTGTGTCTCTGTTTTTATGGCGTTGATATGGTGCCAGTCACAGCAGCACATCGAGTTCAGTCTTTCGCCACTCTGCTTTTCCCGAAATCGTTTTCGTATAAAATGGACAAACACAATGAATGGCATCGCTGCGTGAATCATCTACAAAATATCACCTAGACGATATCACTGTCCCGCCCTTTGTCTAGGCTGTCATGTACTGCTCCGCTAACTTGATTCAACTGTGATTCGTAAATGTCACGGTGTTGCAGAGCGATTGCCCTACACAATGTTTCGATAATAAGCATGTCACTATGTCCTTGCTCCGGAAGACGTTCTGCATGTGAGAACACGTTTGCCTACACTTCCGGGGTATAACGTCACGTTCCTGGCTTCGTACTCGTCCGCAAGATGAAGGAAAGCCAATAAACATACAAATATTACACGTACGAAGAGCATAGCAAGCTGGTGCCGATCGATCTATTACAAGCTCGTCGAGACACTGCAAGAATCAAGTAGAACAGTCTGCCAATTCATGAGCCAATCAAACAGTGACAGATTCAGAGGGAAGTTCTGCTTTTCCCGTCAATGCACCTAGACTATGCACGAACTGATCAATCTGCGTCATAAGTGCACTAAGGCGGAGATCTTGTTCCCCGAAGCGAGATTCCACCATTGCAGCCAGCTTGTCGACTCGTAAGGATAGTGAAGTGGTCTCGTCCATATTGTCCAAAGGTTCGTCTGACGTTCCGATGCTTACATCTTGAACCCGGTCTTTAATCTTGACCAGCCAGTGTTTGTATGGGTGGTGCTCTGTGACCACATTGAACACGTCGCGAAATGCGCAATCACCGCATAATGCAATGGCGGTATGGAGTTCTGTGATGATTGTTAACCTTTGTGCCCCATTAGACGCATGGAATTCGTACCTGCACAGGTAAGGCATACATAAAAAATGCCTTTCATCTTAATAGCGCATTCAGCACAAGCATAGGCATCCCCGTTCGCGACTGAGGTTCCAGCCGTCTCCCTGAATGCTGCTCCCGGATTCTCATGTAGCTTCTCGTCATCTCCCTGTAAATTGACAGAGGTAGATGAATTGTCTGCTTGAGTGGCTTCTGTCGGATGCGGAAGTTCAGGTTCATCCGACTGCGTTTGGGATTCGTCTTCTCGCGGAGTTAGTGGTGCTTCTAGCGGTGCTGCAGCAGGCATGCAAGTGGATAAGAAATTCCTGGCATACCACTGGACTCGGGTGCAGCGACCATAAGGCAGCACCATGCGGAACACAAGCACGTTGTGCGTTGCCTTGTGGTCCGATGGATATTTGTGATTTGAACCTGGCAGAGGTTCACATTCTACACACAAATCATACGTGTCTAGTTATAATCAGTCATCTTGCGCAGGATGGTTGTTTAGATCACACTCACCAGACTCGCAGTCTATACAGCGGTGGTACACATCGGCGATAAGGGAATGACATGCATTGCAGCAACATCTGAGCACAAGATAAGTCCATAGTTAAACAGTGATGACTAACAGAAGCTGGACTTACTCGAACAATCGTTTGCGTATCTGAAGTTCAGCTAACGCACTACAGCGTTGGACATCGGAGTCAGGCAGCTCTTCAGACAGGGATTTGAACCTTTGTAGTTCCTCGGGCGATATATAAGATGGCATTTCAAAAGAGTACAAGCTTCCCTGATTGTGGAGCTTATTCATGCACCACAGATGGATATACTCGTCCTTGGGGTCTTCAAGTTGCCAGCTGGAATTAGATGGAACGAGCTTCACAGGCTTTTCCAACACGTCCTGATCCTCTGTCAGACTGAATGGACCAAACTTCAACGCTGTCGCATCAATCTCCAGCTCGGTGTCATCAAGCCCAAAATCGTGGGATTCCCAGTATTCGGTGTCATCTGTGGTTCGTTCTGGACTGTACCAAAAGTTGTACTATTATAGTGTCAGCACCAGGAATAATCACACTGTTGCTGTCTCCACGCACCAAGCCATGCGCATACCACGTGAATCTCGCTTTTGGATCGTTTCCCTGCTGGCGAAATGATTCTACTGTAGTGGAAGAGAAAGTGCATCACAATAGTGAGTTTGGAGCGCACCTGCCAGTTCCTCGACGCGCAGATCCACCGCTTCCAGTATATTGGCTATGGTTTGAGTTGCACATTCAAGCTCTCGATCCACCAGAATGACTGTCCTGGCGAGTCTCATGATTTGTAAATGCCTCCTGGTAACAAGGTAAAGTACTGGCAGCAAGAACTGAGAAAACGTTCATGTTAGCATTCAGCGCAAGCGCCGAGCTTAAACGACTCACATTTTCGATGCGACCAGATTCGAAAAGTTTGATGGAATCTTTGGAGTCGATTTCATACTTTACAATATTAAGTTTATCCGCTAAGACCTCCTCCTGAGCGTTGCGACGTCGAGCAGTCAATTGCGCGAGGTCCAAGTCCGAATCCTCTGATCCAAGCTCTGCAAGAGAACGCACGAGCCGTTTGACGCCTGTGTACATTTGTGAATACCCGCATTCAGAAGTGAGCAGAGCGCCAAACCATCGATAAAATTTGAATCTAGGTACAAGGCAATGCACCTCCTGTTTGCTGGAAGTACATCTGCTTGCGCATAAACCATGCTGTTCAAAACCTGTTCAATTCGCGCGTGGTAATATTGGCTATCCACTCTCCAACCTTTGCTGATGTAAACACTCCAGGTTCAAGCTGACGATAATGACTATAATCCTCACCTGCAGCCCAATACGCAAGTGCTTGAGGTAGACTCCAGCCCGAAGGTATCGCGGAAGTAAAGACATTAATCTCCCTTATGCTGACCAAGCCATTTGCATCGCCGTCGAAGCTTTCGGATAAACTCGGAATATAGAAGACTGAGAGATATTTCAAACACCACTTGTCTGCAGGGTCAATTGGAGGAGGCTCGGTGTGGTATGCAGGATCAACTGTTGAAAGCGCTTCTCCTTCTGAATCAGAGCTGGCAGTAGAGGGTGGGGATGAAACTCGCGCCACCAAAGATGAAGTACCCGATGTCGCTTGTGGGCGCGGAATATCATGATGCAGGCGGGAGAAACGGGCCGTGTAATAGTCATGGAGTTCTGCAATGAAGTAGAGTGTCTTGACACTCGTTGTCCATTTCTTGGTTATGATCAGTTTACTTTTCTCACACACGCACAAAGACATACCATTTCTTTCCAGATATATTGGAGGTGCTGGTGAAATCGACGTGTCAGTAATAAAGGTAACTAAATTGCTTAATCCTTACTAGATCTTTAACCCGTCGAAATCTGCTATTGATGGCCCATATGATGCGCGTTTCAGAATCCTTGATTGCTCCTTGGATGATTGATGTCTGTGTGTCAAGCTTGAACATGAAGAGCGCACGATTCTCGTCGAGTAAGCTGCTCAAAGGAGTGCGCAGTTCGTGAAGCAGGGAGGCATCGAGGCGATACTGCTTCGCGACTGCCGATGGGGTCTGGGAAGGAGGCCTGTTGACATCTTTGGATGGCGCAGCGGGCTGTACTTGACTCTGTGGACGTACTTCCTGTTGCTTGGCAAATTTCACTAGCTCTGCTAATTTGTCTTCGCTTTCAAAACGTGGATCCATTCCACCGCGCATGTGCACTTCTTTCGCAAATCTTTTTTCGCGTTCGTTTTCAAAATATTCATCCGTTCCACCACGCATTTGCACTCCTTTCGCGAATCTCGCTTCGCGTTCATTGAGCATCTGGGTGAGCTCCTCCAGTTTCTTGATCGCAATGTCAACTCCCAATGCCGTCCTGATGGCTAAGGCATCCCGAAGCTCCTGTATACGCTGGGAGAAGTTCCCGCTAATCACAAGGAACTCGCCCGCCCAATGGGATGATCTAAAGAACTTCACTGGTGGTACAATAGTCAATCTGAGACATCCAAGAATTTAAGGGAAACTAACCGATAAATTTTGACTTGTAGTATTTGTCAATGGCATTTCCGCAGTCCACGATATTCTTCTTGATGTTATCTAAGACGCTATCCAGTCGGCCTCGAATTCTGCCGCGAGGCCCCACAATGTCGGGATCTTTAGTGTCCTTAAGTCTATCAACGAATCGAATCAGCGCAAGTTGTGTTGGATAGGCATCAACAAACGAACTGAAGAAGTGTGTTCATCATATCAAATGCCTTTACAAGCATCAAACCAACCGTACGATCGTTCTCTCTTCGCTTTAGTTCAAGACTCAGGACACCCTTAATAGCGAGTACAGCCACTGCAAATTATCTTGGCTGAGGCAGTAGTGTCGATAAGTTGAATTCTTACCACCAACAAATGGGTGGAGTTGTTGCAGAACATCCAGGGCATCCATCACCTTCTTTGCTTCTCCAAAAAAGCCGCTCATATTCTTCTTCATGAGGTCTGCGACCATCTGATCAGATGCAAATTGTTGGATGACTGTGGCATCTTGATTGTATAATGTGCACGCTGACCCAACTTCTTGTGCGCTCTGGGCGATCAAGTCCCCTAAGTGAGGACATGAAAATCAGAATGATAAGTGGCTGGATGGAGTAACGACGACGAACCTGCCCGATCCGCCTTGTCGAGTTTTTTAGCTGACGTCGATTTTGAACTTAATAGGGCAATATCCAATGCCTTCTGCGCCTGCTCCACGGTAACGTCGGGCATGGCTTGCTCTTGATGAACTACGGAGATCGTGCAGAAGAGAACGAGGGTGTTGAGCAACAAGGGAGGGTAAGTGTATCGAAGCGGACGATCAATGAACGAGCGCACGAACCTCTTTATATCCATGGAATTTGGCGCTTGTACTAGTAAGTGCTGACCCATGTGCTCGGCATCATAGATAAGCCTTGCTATCAATGGGCGGCTGAACGTAAAATGTTGACTGACCCCACCCATACTCGGTCATCTAGGATGACTGGTCAAAAGTTGTGGCAATTGAGGAAGGGACAAATCCGCTCATGTCACGGACGCAGCACTACGAGAGCTATACTATCAGTATACCTTGCAAAGTGGTCTCTCCAAGGAAATCATGCAAAAGATAACTTGTATGTAAATTTGATCGAGCGCTAGCGCTTGGGCTTCATACAACTCACCTAAGTTGTGTCAAGTCTCCCTAAGCAGACAATTGGATAAAAGTAGTCGTTCCTACTTCAGATGTGACACGTCCCCTGCAGGGTACATCATTGTATCAATAGACTCCGCCGGGCTCTGCGAGGTTCCCAAACGAACAAAAAGTGGATACTGAGGCATGGGTTGAAAGCTGTGTGCAGTGGTCAAAGGTGGAAGGAAATTGAATAGTGCATCAGGGAAGATCAACTTTGCTTGCTTATAAGGGCCAGATTATTGCTTAACTTAGTCGAGTGTAACAGTTGTGAGCACCAGAAGGTAGTAAGGACTATATTTTGTTGCCCCATTGGCACGACGGAAGAAGTACATATTGCATTATGTAATACGCGTTTTGCCAAACGAGCATGCGTGCCAGCCTGAGTGCATACGATTTTGAGCCGCCATTTTGACATTGTGCCAGGTCAAGCATTTGTTCTATAAGTCTCTACTTTGATCTCAACATTGGTGAAGTCCAGGCATTGACACAACGTGATGGACCAGTGGCGGACCTGTAAACAGGTACAGTGTTGGTGCAGGTGTCAGTTCTGACACCAGACACAGCCCAGCTGGTTTCATTTCCCTTGATATAAGCTCGCAGTATGCAACCGCCACAGGTACGGTGTGTTATATTGATCAAAATGTCTCTTGCTTACCAGATTGCAACTCTACACTATCAGGGATATCCGAATTTGTGTCCTTGTCCTCGGGAGGCTTAGAGCCCAGGTGTCAAGCACGGTTTGTTATAAGTGTGCAGCGGTCGACGATACACTTGTATTGAACTTGCTGATTGTCCAATCATCGGCTAAACCTTGAGTCCGAGCTATGGATAGCAGTTTTACCTTGAGCATGAGACACTACCGGGTCAGTACATAGCACCTGCATGTTCATAATACACTCATGGACAAGGATTGAATTGTGATTTGCTGCCCTGCTAGCTCTATTGATTCATGAAATCTGTTTGGGGAAGAGATCGTCTCATTACACTGCTTAGTCTCGGAATGTCACGGTGTTGCAAAGCGATCGTCTTATGTACATGCAATGTGTCGATTACCAGTGGGTCAGTATGTCCTTGCTCCAGAAGACGTTGTTGTATGTGAGAAAGCGATGGTCCCCACTTCTGGGCATTTTCCCGATTTCATACTCGTCCACACAACGAAGCAATAAAAATTTATATTTCACACATACAAAGAACATAACAAGCCGGTGCCGATCGATCTATACAATCTCGCCGAGACATGACAAGAATCATATAAAATGGTCTGCTAATTCATGAGCTAATCAAACAGTGACAGATTCAGAGGGAAGTTCTGCTTTTCCTGTCAAGGCGGCTAGACTGTGCACGAGCTGATCAATCTGCGTCATAAGTGCACTAAGACGCAGATCTTGTTCCACGAAGCGAGATTCCACCATTGCAGCCAGCTTGTCGACTCGTAAGGATAGTGAAGTGGTCTCGTCTACGCTGTCCAAAGGTTCGTCTGATGTTCCGATGCTTACATCTTGAACCCGGTCTTTAATCTTGACCAGCCAGTGTTTGTATGGGTGGTGCTCTGTGACCACATTGAACACGTCGCGAAATGCGCAATCACCGCATAGGGCAATGGCGGTATGGATTTCTGAGATAATTGTTAAGCTCTGAGCCCCGTTAGACGCATGAAATTCATACCTGCACAGGTAAGGCATACATAAAAAATGCCTTTCATCTTAATAGCGCATTCAGCACAAGCATAGGCATCCCCGTTCGCGACCGAGGTTCCAGCTATCTCCCCGAATTCTGGTCCTGGGTTCTCATTTAGCTTCTCGTCAACTTGCCGTAAATCCACAGAGGTAGAAGAATTGTCTGCTTGAGTGGCTTCTGTTGGATGCGGAAGTTGAGGTTCATCCGATTGCGTTTGGGATTCGTCTTCTCGCGGAGTCAATGGTAGTTCTGGCGGTGCTGCAGCAGGCATGCAAGTGGATAAGAAATTCTTGGCATACCACCGCACTCGTCTGTAGCGACCACGAGGTAGCGACATGCGGAAAATAACTATGTTGTGCGTCGACTTGTGGTCGGATGGGTATTTGTGATCTGAGACTGGTTGAGATTCACAATCTGCACACACATCATAGTCGTCTATGTAGGAAGATTAGTTGTCTTGCACGGAAGGGTTGGTCTTCGTCACACTTACGGCGCTTGCAGTCTATACAACGGTAAAGGACATCACTGACAAGATAATGACATGCATCGCACTGGCACCTGAACACCAGAAAGGCAGATGTTTGAAGAATGATAGATAGATAGAAGATGGACTCACTCGAACAATCGTCTGCGCATCTGGAGTTCAGCGAATGAATTCCAGCGCTCGACGTCTGTGGGTGGTAGCTCTTGGGACAGGACATTGAACCTTTCTTTGTCGGTCAATAACAGGTAAGGCGGGATATCGTGAGGGTAAGAGCTAAAGTTCCGCATATTGTCCAGGTCATTCATGCAACGTAGACGGATATATTCATGCATGGTATCTTCAGGCTGCTGAGTGGGATTAAATGCAATAAACTTGGCAGGTCTTCCTATCGCTTCATTGTCCTCTGCCAGATTGAGGGGACCAAACTTCAATGCTGTTGAATCGATCACCAGCTCAGTGTCATCAGGCCCAAAATTATGACTTTCCCAGTATTCGGTATCGTCAGTGGTTAACTCTGGGCTGTACCACAAATTGTACTATCACGAGGTGTTAGGTCCGGGAATCAATATAAAGTGCTGACTCTACGCACCAAGCCGTGCGCATACCATGTGAATTTCGCTCTTGGATCATGACCCTGCTGACGAAAGGATTCTGCGATGGTGGAAGGAGATAGCTCGTCATGATATAGCTTATAAACACACCTGCCAGTTGTTCCACGCGCAGAGACACTCCTCCCAATATATTTTCTATCGTTTGAGTCGCAGACTCAAGTTCCCTCTCAACCAGAGTCACTGTGCTGGCGAGTTTCATGATCTGTAAATGCCTCCTGATTACGAGGTAAAGTAAAGGCAGTAAGAACTGAACAAGTACAGCGACCCGTGTGAGCATTTAGCTCAAATGCTGAGTCAACAACCCACATTTTCGATGCGACCAGACCCGAAAAGTTTAATGGAATCTTTGGAATCAATTTCATACTTGACCATATTGAGCTTATTCGCCAGAGTTTCCTCTTGAGCCTCACGACGCCGAGCAGTCAATTGCGCAAGATCTGGATCAGAATCCTCTGATCCGAGCTCTGCAAGGGAACGCACGAGCATTTTGATGCCTGCCTACTGTGTAAATGCCCTCGTCAAAAGGTGGATAGAGCGACGCACCATCGATGACATATGAGTTCAAGTATATGGTGATACACCTCCTGTTCTCTGGAAGTACATCTTCTTGTGCATAGACCATGCTGTTCAAGACCTGTTCAATTCGTGTATGATAGTATTGGCTATCCACTCTCCAGCCTTTACTGACATAAGCACTGGCTTGACCTGACAACCATAATTCTTACCTGCAGCCCAGTATGCAAGTGCTTTTGGCAGAGTCCAGCCTAAAGGCATTGCGGACGTAAAATTATTCACCTCCCTTACACTGACCAAGCCATTTGCATCACCGTCGAAGCCTTCGGATAAACTCGGAATGTAGAAAACGGACAGATATTTCAAGCACCATTTGTCTGCAGGGTCGACAGTAGGAAGTTCGTGGTATGCAGGATCGACTGTTGGAAGCTCGCGGTCTTCTCCTTCTGAATCGGACATGACGGAGACAGTGGGAGTTGGAGATGGGACTCGCAGTACCAAAGATGAAGTATCCAACGCTGCTTCTGGGGGTGGAGTATCGTGATGGAGGTGAGAGAAACGGTTCATGTAATAATCATGGAGTTCTGCAATGAAATATAGCGTCTTGACACTTGTCGACCATTTCTTAGTGATGATAAGTATGCACGTCAGTTACACCCGCACAGAGACATACCATCTCTTTCCAGATATATTGGAGGTGCTGGTGAAATTGACCGAGTCAGTTATGCACCAGTCTGAGTTTCTTAATCCATACCGGATCCTTGACCCGTCGAAATCTGCTATTGAAAGCCCACATAATGCGTATTTCAGAATCCTTGATGGCATCTTTGATATCGGATGTCTGTGTATCAAGCTTGAACATGAAGAGCGCGCGATTCTCGTTAAGTAGGTTGCGTAACGGAGCATGCAGCTCGTAAAGCAGCGATGCATCAAGGCTCGCAGAAGCAGTCTTTGAAGTCGGTTTGCTGACATCTTTGGTGAGAGCATCAGTATGTGCTTTATTCTGCGGACGCCCTTCCCGTTGCTCGGCGATTTTCAGCAGCTCTAGCAGCTTATCTTCGCTTTCCAAACATTTCTCTCTTCCACCGCGCATTTGCACTTCTTTCTCGAATCTTGCTTCGCGTTCGTTTTGCGTCCGGATCAGCTTGTCCAGCTTATCGATGGCAATATCGACCCTCAACGTCGTCCTGATATTCAAGGCGAGCTGGAGGTCTTGCGTACGCTGGGAAAAGCTGTTGCAAATTCTTAGGAACTCGCTCGCCCAATGGGATGATCTGAAGAATTTCACTGGGAATGTGGTTCTCTACATGAAACACCCATCAATACGAGGGAAACTAACCCATGAATTTTGATTTGTAGTATTTGTCAATAGCATTTCCGCAATCTTCGATATCTTGCTTGACGCCGTCCAGGACACGATCCAATCGCCCCCGAATACTGCCGTGAGGTCCCATGATGTCAGGATCCCTAGTGTCCTTAAGTCTACCATCGAATTAAATCAGTAAAAGTCATTCGAAACTGTCATCTGACGAACTGGAGAAGCATGGTCATCATATCAGATGCTTGAGCTAACATCAATCCAACTCTACGATCGTTTTCTCTTCTTGTTAGTTCAAGATTCACGACTGCCTTGAAAGCGAGTATAGCCACTGCAATTTATCCAAGCATTAGTAAAGGCGGAAACATCGACAAGTGGTAAACACACCACCAACGAACGGGTGAACCTGTTGCAGAACATCCAGGGCGTCCATCACCTTCTTTGCCTCTCCCAGGAAATCGCCCATATTCTTCTTTGAGAGGTCCGTGACCATTGCGTCAGATGCCGACTTGATGGCTGTAGCATTCTGGGTATAAAAATCGTGCACTGATCCAGCTTCCTGAATGGTCTGGGTGACACAATCCTCTAGATGATGATATAGTAATCTGAATACCACCTTCAATGGCCGGGATGAACTGTCAACGACGAACCTGCCTGATCCCATTTGTCGAGCTTCCTAGTAAAGGTCGAGTTTAGGTTTGATGCGGCATCATCTAATACCTTCTGCGTTCGTTCAATTGTAATGTTAGATATGACTTGTTCTGAGCGATTCATGGATAGCAGGGAAAGCGCTCGTGAAGGACTTAAGGGAAGAGACTGTGGCCATATTTATGTCAGAACCAATTGATCAAAGGATCCTGCTTCATCTCCGCATGGATACATCAAATCCCAGTGCGGTCCGGAAACGAGCGGTGCACGGGTCCTATGACTAGTAGATTTAGGGTCTGGTCGTGCTGAAGGCCAATCGGACATAGGATCGAAGATTCCATTGGCTCCACTACTGCCCCCATTGGTAAACCACCCTGCTGACAGGTCATGAATACAATAAACAGCTGACCATGTATAGACTTGATTGCAGTCGTGCAGACTATTTACTCCCGCTGGTTGTATGAACTTAGTTGTATGCTCCTACACCGAATGAGAAGAACAGTGATGCTCAGCAGGACGCTTTGGCTTCAGCTTCGCTTTCCTAGCTAGTCGCTGTCAAACCGGAGGGTGGCCCAGATGACTTGTCCCTGGGCCTGATTACTTCAATTGGCATGCTTGTGACACAATAAGTATTATGACTCACCGTACCATACCATAATACTATGGTTATCAACATGAATTGCAACCAACTTGCTCACCCACGGAACCTCATATGTTCAATTTGCTGTCTCTCGCCCAACTGCGATGATGACACTGAGGGTGACACGGAAGTACAAAGCAAACGAGAGAGATGAACCAAGATGAGCACGCAACAAGAGTGAAATCGAGAACCAATTGGAGAGAAAGAAGTTAGTTACGTAACTCATTGTCGGAAAAAGGTAAAGGACCATTGTAATGCTGCCGGCTTACAATACTAGTTACCTGACTTTCAAGGCACCTTTCAAGGTACCTTTTAAGGCTCGGTGATGGCCTTTCGACCGTGAGAGGATTACAATAATGTATCGTAGGGCATATGTAATCGCCTCTGAATCATATTATCCTACCATCATCCCTCACTGCCAGCTGCAAGTTGGCTTCACCCTCTTTGCAATCTGTTCATACATGTATTTAGTTTATATTTGTGATCGCTGATGGCTCCGACTTGTACTTCTCGTCGAGGGAAGTACAATTACTCCGAAGAGACGCAAATGGCACAGACACCATGCACTCACTGTGGCAAGCCATTCAAGGCGCAGGGCCTCAAGAAGCACGAGGCTAGTTGCAAGAAGGTCATCGAAGCCGAGAAGGAGAAAAATCGATTCAATCGGGAGTTGGAGAAAGGGAAACGAAATGGTGAGTCGTTTATGCTGTCATATTGATTTTCTGAATCATCATGTTGATATTGTCATTGGCGTATACTTCATCAGCACAAAAGGCTCACCGAAAGGCTGAAATCGGCGAGGCTGGCACATCAAATCCAATTGAGACCTTCGCCCAGTCTCACACAAGCATTTCAATCAATCACACCCCTGATGATGACCTTCAGGATTTGGATCACAACGAATGTAAGTTGCATCGTGGCATTTCATTTCAATTTTTATCTGATCTATCTAATCTTCTAGACCAAGACAATCACCAATCATCTCTAGCTAGCCCTGGTAAGTGTCAAGTTCAATAACCCTACAACATTGTCTGTATCTTGCTGACTCATTTTTTGACTCAGTATCATCTGATGCTAGCATGGCTAGCAATCCCGCACCTGTCCAATCTCATGTGGCATCTGTGCAGTTGCCCACTGAGTTCAAAACAGAATATCACCCTTGCTCTGGTCGCGCAACTCTTCATCAATCCTTCAAAGAATTTGGTATCGTTCAGATGCAGGATGCACCCATTGACGAGGAACCATGGCGTCCCTTCAGGTCACACGGGGACTTCAAGTTTTCAGAGATCGCACTCAATGCTGCACTCAATAAGTCTCAAATAAATGCCCTCCTTGAACTCATTTCACGCTGTGGGAAACACAACACAGCTGAGTGTGCAGCTGATATAAAATATAATGTGTTAGGGCGAGTTATGGTGTGCGATAGGCTCGACCCTTAGGGGAAGCAAGGTGAGCAGTATCCATGAGTGCTATTAACTCTGGGCTACGTGCGAGGTGCGAGAACGAGGCGCTATAGGCGCGTGAATGAGGCGACAGGCGCGGGAAACGAGGCGCTATAGGCGCGTGGAGCGTGAGAGAGTAGACAGTATGTACAACTTGAATAGATGGGCGAGATTCAAATCAATAGCTTCATAGTTGGATAGTAGATAGATACTGGTCCAGTGGTGGTAAAAGTATTGTGTAGTCAAGTAAAAAGTAAAGTAAAGTGAAGTAAAAACCACATATGTCTAAGTAAAAACATATGTAAGTGCGCTCCCAGGGCGCGGAACCGAATAGGTAGTGCTAGGGTGATGTAAGTAAGGGTCCATGTTGAAATAATTGTGGTATGATGATAAAATAAATGATAAAAGGGGAAATGCGTACCTGGGAACTTGGTTGGACATGGGAATAGACACTCGGAGGTCAGGCGCCTTAGGGTGCTTAGGCGCGGGAAAGCGCGCGCGCATCGCGCCAGTGTCGTCTATGTCGCGCAAGTGTCGCGTTGGTCACGCCAGAGTTGCGTTCATGTCGCCTCTATCGCATGTGTGTTGCCTTGCATGTACACTGCAAGTAAGGTTGTCATGACTCGTAAAATATGCCTTTGTGAGGCTACGCAGGATTGAGTCTCTACAACGCATCTCTCAAGGCCAAGCTCAAATCACTCTGAAGAACGAGACTGATCTTTTGAAAGCATGGGACAATGCTGTGGCTGAATTGACACCAGTGAGTCTGACCAAACCCGCTACATGATTGTTTTG
This sequence comes from Suillus sp. MG131, assembly GCA_003313855.1. Lineage (NCBI taxonomy): Eukaryota > Fungi > Basidiomycota > Agaricomycetes > Boletales > Suillaceae > Suillus > Suillus sp. MG131. The sequence continues at coordinate 9,190 of QLOO01000478.1, read as the reverse complement.
CTCAATGCCTTAGATGATATGTTATTAGTTCTCAAAGCATGAAGTTCCTGTGACATACAAGAGGGACATGCAGGAATATGAGGTTCACATGCGGCCTATATGGGATTGGGCCCTTGATTTGCTGGATAACCCCCTGCTCGCACCTCATTTCATGTGGGACGCATGTCGTGTTTACAAGCATGATGGTACAAAGTTCGAGCACTTTTTTGATGAACCTTGGACAGGAGACCGGTGGTGGGACATCCAAGTGCGTTATGTCAATCGTGTCATCATGTGTAGTTGTGTATAATTGTGAATAGTCTGCTCTTCCGCCTGACCTCAAAAATGCTGTTCCATTCTGTTTCATCCTCTATGCTGATAAGACGAAGCTGTCGTCTCATGGTACTGTCAAAGGGTATCCGGTTGTGGTCCAATGTGCAAACTTACCTGTAGATATCCGGAATGGCGAGGGGTTCGGCGGCGGTCATGTGGTTGGATGGTTACCAATCGTTAGTTATCTCATTCTCAATACATGTCAGATTGTTGAATTCACGTGTTACAGGTTCCTGAAGATCCAGCAGAAGAAGGTAAACTTGGATATACAACATTGAAGCACGTCGTATGGCACAAATCTTTCTTCAAACTCCTGGAACATGCTGCCCAGCACTCGAGGACTGGATATTCACACAAGGGCTACAATGGCATTCCACAATGGCTGTTTCCTGTGGTACTGATCCTTTCCGCTGACTACGAAGAACAGTGAGTCTGTTTATCTCAGCTGTTTTCCAACGCTGTCTCACACTTGGGACATTTCACTCTTTTCATTGATCTTACATTAACCCTAATCTATTTCATTCAACAGGTGCATGATGTCACTCATACGTGGCCGTGGGGGCAAATGTCCTTGCCCCATATGCCTAGTGCCATTGGCGGAGCTTCACAATTTGTCGAAGAGCTACCCAATCAGAACTGTAGAAGAAGCGCAGGAAGCTCTCTGTGTCTATGGACTCAGTAAAGCTCAAGGTGAGCAGATACTCAAAGCGCTCAGTTTGCAACCTGTTGTGGTACGCCCTTGTTTCATTCCAAAATCACTCCTTGCTAATAATAAGAACACGCTTAGAACATTTTTTGGCTTATCTTGCATTCGAGTCCACATGACGCACTTAGTTTGGATCGCTTGCACTTGTTGCACGCTGGTCTTTGGAAGCACTTACTTGGAGAACTGAAGAAAGTACTTGTGTCGCTTGGATGTGATGCTCAGGAAGCATTTGAGAACTTGTAAGTCATTTATCATATTCACACAATTCCTGTCCTCACAGTCGCAGTATCGCCAACTTCCCTCGATGGCACAACCTCACTCACTTCGAATCTGTCATCAATATTTCGTTCACCGATGGTAACAAATACCAGGACCTCTCTAAGGTGAGCTTTGACTTGTTCTGTGATCACGCGCATTGCTCATTATCTTGAAGCAAACATTGTATCCAGCTTTGAACATCCTGACACATAGAGTCAGTCCTGTGGGCCACCAGCTGCTTCGCGTTATCAGTAGCTATCTTCAGCTGGATAGCTGGATCGGTCTGGATGTGCATACCGAGCGCACGCTTGAAGCAATTGAAGCCGAGCTTCTAGTTTTCGATGCTGAGCTCAAGGTAGAGTCTTTACTTGTCCCCTACTCAGCTAATCATATTCATTTATGGTGACACATTCATTCCTAGGCCTATATTATGTGCGCTGAAGAATCGGAGATCGAGAAATTGAAGCTTGACTGGGACTTTCCGAAGACCCACCTGTGGAAACATGTTGTTCACGATATCCGACATAAGGGAGTAGCATGCAACTACAGCACACGTCCCAATGAGAAGCTTCATGGCCCCCTCAAAGACACCTATCACCATCGAACGAATGGAAAGGACATCACGACACAAGTAAGTTCACGACATACATGTATTGTTAATGCCTAGACTGACGGGTGATTATGTTTATAGATACTTCGTATTGACCACCACAGATTCTCCATGAAATTACTGAGAGAACATGTCGACACACTTGATGAGCACCGCTGATTGCAAGTGCTTGACAACAACGCGCACCATGACGAAGATGTTCCCATAGCCTTCAATGGGCACGTGAAACTTGGCTCGCCAATGCCACAGCCTTCAGCCATCATCAATGTTGAGAGTCGCAGCCAAACAGATCGAGCATTTCAATCCTTTCGTCGGAAATTTTCTGAATTCATCAACACCGCCCTACCTACCTATGGCCATCAACTAATGAGCTGGCTTACGTTTCCAAGTGACTTCAAGGTACGCTAATCATGTCTTGTGTCGTCTAATACATCACACTAACTTGCTATACAGATTCACGAGCACTGCTATCTCAAAGTGAACTATGAGTCAGCCGTGGACTGGAAGCAACATACTGACCACCTTTGGTGCAACCCGCACTTCCATGGGTGGGCATGGTTTGACCATGCGCTCATACAACTCACTGCTGAGCAAACCATCTTCGTTTGGCTTATTTTTATGTTCAAATGTCATATCTCGAACTTTGGGCCATTTGAGTTTGCGCTTGTTCAACCATACACTGCCAGAATCAGTCCTCGCAGAATGGACCACATCTTCAAGCTCACTCATGTCAAGGCCGTCCCTAGGTCATCCTCAATATTCGTCCCACTCAAATCTTTCATTCGTGGGGCCGTCTTAGTACCTGATTCTGAGCATCAAGATGAACACTTCGTTGTTGACCACATTGATGGTGACATGTTTCTCCAGATGAAGGCCCAGGTCCAGTAGATGTAAGTTGGTTGTCTAATGGTCAATGACAAAATCAACTAATATTGGCTCTCTTCCAGCCAGCGCACTCAGAGGTCATAACATTATGGTATTATATATGGGTAAGTCTGCTCATCATTTGGGTAGGAATGCTCATTTTTGCCTGCAGGAAATATCCTAATAACATGCGTGCTTTTCACCAGAGGCGCTCCTAATAACATGCATGCATTTTTCACCAATGGCGCTCCTAATAACACGTGTGCATTTTTCACCAAACATGCCTCTAATAACACGCATGCTTTTTTCACCAAAGGCGCTCCAAACCCATCTGGCTCAGAATTGCCTGGGGCTTAGAAGTAAGTCCTGCTTATTATTATGTACTTGGCTCCGCTAATGAAACATGTCATGCTAACCTAGATTCAATATTGTAGCAAGTGCGGCTCATAAAGTAAGTCCGGCCTCATTATTATGTATCATCATTGCTACTGCCAACAGTATTATCACATCTCAACCTGATTGATTTCCCAGGTTCAACATTTACATTTATGACTATCAAGGTAATGTAGCTCTCATGTGCTACTGGTATCAGAGACTGACATACCACCAGACTCTGCTCCCAATGATCTCATCGGATTCAGAGAGCGCGGTCAAATGCCTCAATTAGTCTTTGTAAGTCCCATCACGATGCCAAGCCATGATTACGTCGGCTGATAACCAATTTTGTTAGCAAAGACCAGCAACCTCAGCAACCAACCCCGTGGTCAATATGTCCCTCCGTCGACGTAATGATCTGTTCTGTTGCCGAGCCCATCAGTGCCATGCCGAGGGCGCATGCAGGTCCTATAAAGTGAGCGAATTTTATTCCACCCCTGTGTCCTACTAACTCCCACTGGACATCTAGCACTTTCACTCTGTTTCAGGTTTCGAGAGTGTTATCATGCCGCGCAACATGGATGATGGGGAGGACTTTGAGGCTGAGATCAATGCTGTTTCCGATGACTCTGAGACTGATGGTTCTGACAATGAAGATTCTGGGAGCGACTTGGATCAATTAAGGACGGTCTTGGCTGTCCCTGGGCCAGATGCGCAAATGCACGATGTTTGAAAGGTAGGCGCAACACTCGGTTTCATTGGCATTTGACTTATGCTCTATCTAGGCCCTTGCAACAGCGCAGCAAGCTTACCATGCAACACAGTCTGAGCTGCGCGTCCTCAAGAGACAGTATCTCACTCTTTCATCTGCAATTCCTGCTCACAGCTGCAATCAGGTACTCAAGAAGACGTCTTCACTGGACTCCAGCATCACCCACCAAGGACAGAAGTATGCCCTGTTCAGTCATTTTTGGGTCGCAACTGGTCTGTTTCCAACTTCTCCTCAGCCTGTTGACGTCAACCCACGGAGTGCTACACGTTGGAGCTCTCCCGATGTGAAGCTCAAATGTACAATGGCCGAGCTATATCAGATCATACCTAAAGATTTGCACCCCTCCATGGAAACATATTCGCGTTTTGGAACATTGGTAGGTTTATCTTTTGGATACTATCCTGAATTCCCGCTGATATTACTTGTGTCGCCTTAGTTTCGTGCAGCAGTCAGCTCTGAGAGGTCGAACATTCTGCACAGTATTAAGGATTGTGCAGGTGTTATCTTCTCTCCCTTCAAGCTCGACCCCAGCATCTTTGCCGACCTGCCTTCCAAAAAGCAGGACAACAAAGATCTCCTCAAGCTGCTCAAGAGGAACGGAGAGGGCGATTACATTTGTCTTGCGCCTGTTCTATTCACAAAGCCCAATGCTATGTCAGCTGATGATTTCCTCAAATCTCAAGTGCTCATCAAAGTAAGTACCATAACTAATGTCTGAGCGCAATACTAACTCTATCACTCATATAAGATCATTTGCGTTGAAGTGTTTGGCAAGGCAATACTCAGTGGGAAGACAAGGGGTCATCCAAAGGGCAGGGGCCTGCGAATGGATGTGCAGAGCATCTCTGAGGGTATGATTGCTGGTGCTGCTATATTGGCAAGTTCTTTTTACATTCATTGTCTTTCGCTTTGTATTGCTGATCACTCATTCACAGGCACATTTCTTACTGACGCATGATGCCGAGCTCACTGCAACTGGAGCAGAGACGAAGATCAATTACCAGAAAGATTTTGACTTCTATCTAGAACGCTTGTACAAAAGCTCTCCGTGGGCAATCAGTGTGATGGAGTTCTTCAATAGGGAAGTTTTCAACACCAAAGTGGCACTATCAAGTGCACCCACATCTGTCGTACCTTCTGCCTCCATCCCCTGCACCTGGGAGGACGACCTATTGGAGGAATTGGACAATCCTGTTGCCCACGCACCTTCACCAGCCCTTCCTGTTTCCCGTGCATCCTTGCCAAAACATCTTTCTGCCCTTTCCGCAGCACCCACAACCATCCAGGATGATTGTATTGTGGTCTCGACATCAATGTCCATCAGCCAGTCATGTGCTGTAGCATCTGCTTCTGCGCAGCTGCAGGTGGGTGTTGGTCAACTCTTGTTATCTGGCCGAGATTCTTCCACTGTGCCAACTGCACCAGCAGGTCAAAACAGTTTGCATTGGGGTCGTATTTTGGCTCAGCATGCCCAGGCGCCTGCGGACTCTATCTCTGCTATAACGCCAGAGGTGCTGCCTCCTCCAGCAGTTCCGAAACCCAAGCATGTTAGTGGATGGAGCAGGAAGCCAACAGTGAGGTGAACATTCTGAATCAGTTTCATTTGCTACTCCAACTTTGCACTTTACATTGGTCTTTCCCTGTACTTAAAACTAAATACTTGATGTTTGACTTAAATTGATTGACAATGCTACCATTTAGCTTTAGATTCAATGGCCTCGACTGACATGGTTTTTTGATGCGACACTTATATTGCCTTATAAGGACTTTAAAAGGCAGGTATATAGCATTTGGATTCCTAGTTATACATGGCTGTTTGGTCAAGGGGTAACTATGCCAGTTAATACTAGGATTCTACCTAATAAGGTTGAAGTCAAGAGTTCGAATCCTTCCCAAGTATATAATTACAATTACAATAGTACTACATGATGTAATTACAATTACAATAGTACTACATGATGTAATAATGATTAGGACAGTACGATAATGATTACAGTAGTATGATAGTGATTACAGTAGTAAGATAATGATTATATGACAAGATAAGTAGGATAGACATAGCAATAAAATGGTAGTACAACGATTCAAATGCAATGGGGAGTGTTGAAAGATCACGTGGGTCATTAAAATAATATTTTCCATTTCAAGGCTGATGTCAGCATCATGATGCATTTCAAGGCCCGTGTCTCACGTGTCACAGCACAGCCATTCAAATGCCTTGCAATGGACAAAGGCAACCATTGTAAGGCCTTAAAATATAATCATGTGTCATTTACATACATTAAATGGCCTGTGTGAAAATATGTCCTTAAAATGTCTACCAAGGACCCACAATGGTGGCTATGGTGCAGTTCACCTATGCGCCGCTACTTTAGTGCAAAATTTCCAGCGTCGTGAAAAAAAGTCCTAGGATTTTTCTATCTTGCAAAAATGCTTAGCTTACTGATAGAAACATATTGTCAAGACCGATTTCGCATAGCGTTAAATTTGAGCAAGAAAAATTTTTGGACAAGACCCAAATTGGCGGTGAGGGCTACGGTACCGGTAAAATCAGTTGAAAAGACATGCAAGAGTCTCCGGTACACATCTATGAGATTTATACTTCCTTGAACTGAACTCCTTGACCTGCAACTGTGCTGTTTTTGTCTCCAGACCCGACCGGTAAGCACTCATCCACCTGTGCATCCGATGTTCCCATAAATGGATTGTACTGAGACGTACGGAAGCCATAGCCTTCGGCAAGTTGGTCTTGAGCATTTCGAAGGTGTAATCGCAGTTCTCGCACAGATACCTCTTTACTGCCCCCCAAAAAAACTCGATAAAATTGAGCTCGCAGTGGTATTTTGGCAAGAAGATGCACAAGTGACCAGCAGCCTCAATGACATCTTGCACAAGTGGTTTCTGCTCGGCAAAATCTGGTTGAAGTTCGAGAATTCGTTTGAGGCAGCAGTTTGTCGCCTCGTCAGGACACTTTGATTGGCACCTGCCTCGATGTCTCCCCTGCAAAAGACCACGTTCCTGGAGAACAGCCTTGATGCCCTTCAGTTCGTTTGGGTGATCATGGTGATCGGAGGGAAACATCATGGGCTGAATAACTTTTTGCCCACCAGCATCAATGAACCAACCATCTTTCATCTGTGCCTGCTTGCCCCCCGGATTTATATTCATGCGCGAGATCAGCAACGCATCGTCGGCATATGCTGAGTGTCCCTGAGAATTATCGATGAGGAACAATGCCTGGTAACCAGGTCTGTGAGCACGTTCGAATGCTGGAATTATTTTGTTGTGGAGCTTCCCCTATTTTCAGTTTCATGCATGATATCTGAACAACAACACCCACCTGCGCAACAAACATTTCCCCATTCCAGTATCCATCGTAATTTTTGCCATACTCGATGGTGTGTGCTGCTTCCTCGAGATGTCCAACAGTCGAGCAAATGATACTACTCTGATGCAATCCTCGACCCGCTCCTTTCTTTCTCAGCTTGTGCTCGCCATCTGGCACCCAGCTCATTGACTGTCCATCGTTTGCTTGAGTGGTCATCTCGTCATGTGCACAAATGACGAGCCGTGTTTCGACAAAATTGGAAGGAGGGATATCAGACTCCTTCTCGACATCTCCAACAACATATCAAACAAGACGACGCTCGTGTTCCATCATTGCAGGAAGAAAGACATTTTGTCGATATTCAACAACATCTGGTCGATCATGGCCATCAAAATACAGCCCTTTCTTGTATGCCATGAACCAAAATCCTTCAAGACGGAGCCAGCGACGGGCTGTGCTCAATGATACCCCACGCCCAACCTTCATGTGAATACGAGGAAAGAGCTCAAGCTCGATGTATCTCTTCAGCCCCTGGGGCATTTCAGTCTGCACAAGCCCCTCGAGATATTTCGTTGCTTTGGTATGGAGAAGTTTGTTATTGGTGAATTTCACCAGCTTCTGAGGGTCCATTGACCATTTGTTTGAGCGCATGAATGTGCGGAGCTTGGATGCGATCGCAGGGTCATCAAGGAGTGACAAAATCTTGGCATGCCGTCCCCATTGTGAAACTGGAAGCATTCTTGTTCGCATCCACTCACCAGTCCACCCACGAACCTGGCGTCCTCCCCACTTTGCAGCAAACCTGTTGGTCTCTGCAGCCATTTCGGAGGCCACCTTGAAACTATGCTTGTTCTTGACCACAAGCATTAAGTGAACCTCGATAGTACGTGCATGACGTGCCTGTAAACCACGTGGACCCCCAGCAAACACCGTCTTTTTCGACTTCAAATGCTTCGTGATATCTTTGTACGCGTGCTCCAGGTCAGCTTGCTTTGCAGCTTGCTTTTGTTTTCGCTGCTCATGATATGGAACCTCGAGTTTTTGGCGTTTCCGAGGTAGTGCCGAGGAAACACGACTGGTGCCATCACGATCGTCACTGTGATCCATGTTGGTGTTGCTATCCCCGTCATCTTCATCACTCGAGAAATCAGAAAGGAAGCCCAGCAAGCTTGGAACATATTGCGTGGCTGCGGGGCATGCTGCCTGATTGTGCACTGGTGCTATCACTGGCTTTTGTGCAGCACCCTTTTGTGTAAATGCACGCATCATGCTGATTTGTGGATCGGTACTGAACAACCACACCAGTAAGTGTTCTGATCTGATGGGGTTGTTTACTGAAGAGTCCTGCTCACCTTGTCTTTGCATATTCACGAAAATCCTCTTGAGCACGAGTATCATGCAGTTGGCGCTCCTGCGTGCGCTTGGAGTGTCCATCATATCCTAATCCTCGGCTTCTCTCAGCTTTCTTCCAGTTCTCGCCTGTCTTGGGTCCAGCCACCTTCTGATAAGGTGTGGGTTCTGCCAGTGAGGTAACCTCGTCTCTCAACTGTGCCAAACTACTTTCAAGCTCTTCGCCCGCCAGCTCAACAACACTCTCTCCGCTATCTGATTCTGAGTCCCAATCAATCTCAAATTCTGAGTCACTGTCAGGGTCAGGCAACGAGCAGTGAACACCGCCAGTAAACCCGCAATCGAAGTTATCGTCGTCGTCGTCACTGTTGTCGTTGTCATTGTCAGGCTCCCGCACAGTAGCAGGATTCACTTGAATTTGTCGGGCGAGTCTCGCGCGAGCAGCTGCCAATTTGTGGTACTTGCGAGCCATTGTTCAAAGGTTGAAATAATTAACTTTAGCCTGTACATAGTACTACACTTGTCTGTCGCGACTCGCAATCCGACACCTTGTACACTAGCATCGAAGCTGTGGTCGCTGCCGCACCTACCATTTTTAGCAACGGGATTAGAGTT
>QLOO01000476.1:0-45101 GCA_003313855.1 Suillus sp. MG131 | reverse complement strand
CAAATCTTCGCTGTACATGGAGGGCACTGGTCACAGAGCCCGTATGCGAAGACTCCTATAAGGTTCACGTTGCAAACTTAGCCAAGTTTATAACATCGCTGAATTGTTCCCCAGCATATTGTTGCCATTCTGGCATGAAGATCTCATCCCAATTCCTTGTCTTCATGAAGCTTTTGGCTTCCCTGAATTTATCATTGTGGTTGTGTCTACAATCAGATATTAGACCTCCCTGATCAACAAGAGAAGTCATGACACTCACACTCCTAACATCAGCTTACCTCTGCTGTCCTGCCATGCAGACATCATAAAGACCCTCATTCCAGCTTGTTTGAACATTTTAGTGGCAAAGTGCTCTATCATATCAGCATCTTTGGTTTCAGCAACATTGGCTTGGACTTTAGCCAGAGCAGCTTCATTGTTCCACTTATCTGCAAGAACATTTGCCTCTTCCTTCTCCTCAGCCAACAGACCTGCCAAGACAGTCTTGGTTGCCTCTGACCATTTCAAGATCATACCCTCACTCCCAGGTGTTTCTCCAGTCTCTTCTTAGATTCAGGCCTTGTTCAGCTTAATCAATACATGGTGACCTGTCCATTTCTTGCCATATTTGACCAGAGGCTTTGGGGCTTTCCAGCAACATTGGTTGTATAACCACTCCTTATAAGTCTATTGTTATAAATAAATAGCCAGGAAACAGATATACCATACATGTGTTCATACCTTTTTTCAAGCTTTCAATAAGGCTTTGTTCTGAGTGGGAGCTTGAAGACAAGCTTCCTTGTGCACAGCATTCAAGACAAGCAGTCATTGTTTGCCTTCAACAGACCTCCAGTCCTCCAGATAGGCCTTAAAGACTGCAATTTCTGCCTTGATCAGGGGAAGCTTGGCCTGCTGGGGCACCATGTTGGGGGATTTACTCCTGGCCATGTTACTATATAGTTGATGCAATGGATGTTTGGACAGTTGAAAACCATCAGTTCCTGACCCTTACTCAGCTTCCTTAGTTCCTTGAAGGTTCATATTATGTATATCCAGCTACACAATCCACCTGCATACAGACCTAACATGCATTGTCTGTTGTATACATGCATAGATGACTGTATATTGTACACACATAACCACCTCTGATATACAAATATCAGTATGAGATGTTGATCCTCAAGAACAAACCCATCCTAAGACCAGTCAAAGCCTGACAAAGGGATACCAACATCAAATCATATATACATGACATCAGACTGTGTCCAAATCTAGCAGTGAAGAACATCCAAGCTTCAATCATCACTCTTCATTGAATTTGACACATGAGAGGGTCTAAAGGCCAGGAGTGGACACTGACCAGCAATTTTTCTGTTATAGAATGGAAGAAAACATTTTGGAGCAGGAAAGTAATCGGCAAATGGGTAGAGAGACCTAAGATCCAGAATATATTATTAGTTCCAGCTACCTCTACCAAGTCACCAGCTAAGCAACCATCCCAGGATATGCTATATCATGGAGAAGATTACTTAGGAGACCTGGACCAGCAGCATATCATGTCACTGCAGCTACCCCAAGTCCCTGGTGAGCACTGCTAACAATGTCTAGTGTCCTGTCCATCATTCAACTTGTTTCAAGAGTCAGAATGACTATCTTCAGCAATTGGTCCCTAGGACCAAAGAGTATTTCAATATACTGCTCAACCAGGAAGCTCCTGCCAGCCAATCATACATAGTGTGTGGAACTGATAGTGTATACAAGTGTCACAGCTACTTCGGTGAGCCTTTCTGTTATACAAATTGCTGCATGATGGAACACTGGAGGCATCCCTTTCATCACATCAGTCAATGGACAGGAGGATTTTTTGAGGGCAGCTGCCTGGTCAAGACTGGATTAATTATCTTACTTGGGCACAACAGAAATCCTTGTCCATGTCAGGACTATGAGGATGATGATATAGATGACTTTTCACTGATGCCAATGCCGAAGATGGCACCAGCATACCAGGACCAGGGTCAAATGCTGATGACAATGGATGAATAACTAATTGGTGAGCACACATTGATTCCCAATAATCTACCCACTAAGGTGCCATTCATCAAAAATAGCAAGAAAATGATAACCATAGTTGATAAGTCTGGAGTGCACACCCACAAAATCAAGTATTGCAGGTGTGCCAATGCACCAACCACCAACATCCAGCTCTGTCAGATGGGATTGTTTCCAGTGTCCTTTGTCCAACCCAAGACCACCTTTACATTTGAGGTCCTCGATGACTTCCCACTAGACAATCTGAAGTGTGGAATGTCAGCAATGAGTTACTATAATAAGCTGAGGAGGATGACCACATCTATCTTTCCACATTTGGTGTTAATGAGACTATTCAATCTATGGTGGCTGATTGTTAATATCTTGGTAGGACCAGTACTGGGAGCTAATGAGGGTGGCCAGGCAGTGGTGACAGCTAAAGCTATTAAAATGGAATGGCTTCAGCCATAAGGTAAAAGACTTGAAACCTGGCAATCTTGTGCTCTTTTGCCTGACATGTCCACAGCCAGGCATCAATATAACATTGCCCCCTAAAGATGAGCAAGATGAAACCAGCAGTAAATCTGAACTCCCAAAGCCCAGCTGGCTCTATTCAAGATTATTAGTCATGGACGGCAACTTCAAAGCTGAACACCTCCATGCAGTGAATCCCATAGATGAGGTCTCCCTGATGGATGGTCATGACTTTATAGTCAGCAATGGCCCCTACAAGGAACATCTTGCACAGGCAAAGGATGCTATTTAGTGGTTGGAATGCAACAATCACCACACCATAAATCAAGCAAATGCATCCTAGTACAGACTGGAAGCAACTGGCATAGGCAGTTGTGCTTGTGTAAGGCATAGTTGTTTCATTCCACATGCTATGGTAGATTTCCAGAAGGGAGAAAGGTATGCTTCACATTTATCTGGCTATTGAGACACTTGCCAATGACAACCAGGCAGATGAACATGGACTATGTATTGTGTGAGGCATTGAAACACAATGCCAGTGGCATTTGGCATGCACTGACATTTTATGATGTCAACTGTCAGTATCATAAGTATCTTAGGGATCATGTATTGGACAGCCCATTCTTAGAGCTTGACCAGGGACTGGAAATAGTGCCTAGCATAAGCCTCTGGCATGTTCATGGCCATCAAGACAGCTGCTATGTCTGATATGTCTCCAACTTCATCACTAGCACTACAAGAATTGATGGCGAGATCATGAAGACATTGTGGGCACCATTAAACATCATATCTCCTTTGGCAAGGGGAATGGGAACACCTCACCAAAAGGAGTGTCTGGACTATCAAATGAATTATTGCAATTTCATGGAGATGATCAGGATAAGTAGGTGTCTTCACAACTCCAACATGATGCACTCACCTACAGAATGCAGGCAAGACACTTTGCTGAAAATTCAGGCAAGCCATGAAAGGTGCCACCAACAGCACTGCCTTGTTTCAGAAGCTCAATAAGACCACCAATGTGGCTAAGGTCAGGCAGTGGGAAAAACAGAACAGACTTGCACAGCAATGACAAACCGTCAACCCCAAGGCCATGGGCATATATGAGGTCCAACTATGCAGAGGTATGGGTGAATGACTGTTTGAATATTATGACTCACTGTCAGCTAGCACTGACATGAAAACACAGGAACTGCAGCTGTTAGAGGCCAATGGTCAGCATCATGGTCTGATGCATCAGTAGGGAGTGGTGACATGACTGGCAGAGAGACTGTCAATTGAGGAGACACAGCTAACACTCCAAATGGACATTCAGTGATTAGGGTGGCATCCCACCAAAAGCCAGCAGTAAGACATTGCTCACCGGCAGGAGAGACTCCAAGGTGACATTGATCACTGGTTGGTAAAAGGTCTCAAGTTCCTCAGCAATGGTCTAGGGGATAGTGACATTCAGGTGGTGGACTATGAGCTGCTTATGCTTGATGAATTGGTTAATGAGACAGCAGATGAATTCAGACTGTTTGAGCCTGAAAAGATGATCTTGCCAATGCCATCCACCCTGGGCCTAGACAAGTGTGTAGAACTCAGTGCCGCTGATCTCATTTAACATGAACTTGCTCTCTGGCAGAGACAGGCCAATGATGCCCTGCACAATATCAGAGTACAATTGGCAGACAAGGCAGTCATCTTTCATACTACCATCAGAATGGCAAAGTCCCAAGCCATGTCTACCAGAGCTTGGGCTCAAGTGCATTTGGTGAACAGGTTGGTAGGTCTCAATGCAAGCATTTACTCACAGTGCTGAACACAGCTGGCTAAGCTTGGCGCTAATGATGACATGCTGGAGAGATATCATCTGTTGGTAAAGAAGCATCTGAAGGTTAGCACTGCTGTGGCTGATCTAAATGTAAGAGGCCAGTGAAACAACACATTGGCCTGGTTCTGGTTGATGGATGTGGAGGGAGATTCTCATGACAGCGATTGGCTGAATAAATGTAAGTTGATCTTGCTGATGGGTTGCATGGCACTGATACTATACAGTTTACTGTGTGCACTGGCTTCACACAAAGGCATTGAAAGATCAGTAGGAGGAAGAGCACCTCCTTGTACAACATGAAATGAATTGGACATGTGTTTTCTTTATGCATAAAGCAGAGGAGTGGATATGGTTGGCTGGCCTCACAAAGGACCAGGTTGGACACCTTGCCTACATGGCATGGCAGTGCAAAATGTATCAATAATTGTGTCAGGATGCCATGGATGCATTCAAGAAAGCAAGGGATCATGCCACCAGAAGATTGATTACTCAAGAGGTAGAATAGCTACTAGTGCATGTGTGATGTATGATTTGCAATGATTTTCCTGGTGGATTGTATCAATATATGGTATGTCCATCACTGCAGCCTGACATCCAGACTTGTAATTGTCACAGTCCTTTTACCACTGCAGTTGGTCTACCACCACAGTTATTCTAATGTCAATCACACTGTCACACAGTATTCCACCACCTACTGATTGACAAACATCCTGCTACCTGCCTCATGTAAAGTAGCTACTACATAGTATATTGAATGCCATATGGGGTTGCAGGTGCATTCACTGCCCAAGGCTGAGTACTACCGTAGTCCAGTCACCACTGCCATCATCTGACCACTGCTGTCACTTTGCTGCAGTTACTGCTGCACAGTAGTATGCCTCCTGGTCCACAAACATTCTGCTATCGCTTTGATGGCTCCTGGTATAGAATAGTTACTATATTGAATGTTTTATTCCACATGGTCTTGCTAGTGAATTACACAACTTCCTGATTCACTCTTCCTCTTCACTAGTCATTCTGTTGTAGTGATTGTGGTACACACATCCTCACCCAATGTAGTTTCTATCCTCAACAAGGATGCCACCACAAGCCATGCCTCAATGACCTTGTTCTCCAACATGTCAATGATGTACTCTCCTTCTTGCTTCATGCCAGCCTGGATGTTGGCCACCTGCTGTGCATACGGTGTTGATTTTGAGCCGACCAATGTCGCCAGCATCACAAGCATGGTGCCTTCTGGCTGCATTGAACTGTTAAATGATTTGATGAACACAATAAAGCACACTCACCAATTGTTCAAAGTGGGAAATCACCATTTTCTGGATGTTGCAGATATTGAAGAAGGTGGTGGTGAAAGTGTTGTGGTCAGCAGTGTCAAAGGCTTGGGTCTACCATGCCAATGGATATGTATTCACAATGCAACCTCTCACCCATGCTCCTGATTATGCTGCCTGAAGCTTCATGAAAGTATCATAGAACTCCTGGTAGTTCAGGAGCTCCACCTGGCTCATGCTGAGCATGCTGATGAAGAAGCAAATATTCTTGGAGAGTGGCGGGCTGATGCCCATGTCTTCACAAAAGTTGACCCAAGATGAAATAAATACCTATGGTCATTCATTAGTTGTATGTCAGCATCCGGCAAAGCTACACACATCTCCTTCCTACATGAGGTACCAGATAATGATGTGCCAGACTTTTGAGGATGTGACAAGTGTGCTTGTCTCAAGGGCCATTCATATGGTCAGCAATCAGAATGTGGCAAACTCAAAGATGTTTGCTAGGTCAATAAGACTTGATAGTTCCCTTCTGGCAGATGGGCTAGTGCATTTGGTGAATCTAGGGAGTAACATGATGAATATGATGATGGATGGTGATCTCAAGTTCCATTTATGTCCATTGACATCAGAGTTTGAACATCTGTGGATATTGGTCTGTACAAGCAAACAAGAACATGCACGACGCTTATTGGCTGTTTCAGATGCTGCATCCATTCATGTCATCATGTACATAATGCCATAGTATGCACATGCAATGAAACACAGTTTGACATATTAAATGATTTTGAGATATTGCAGGATTAGCATAGCAGGATGAGTGTCAGTGCCATCATTAGTGGTGCTCCATGTGCCAGATGTCAGAGCTGTGGCACTCAATGTCTTGGGATCACATGTTCATTGCTACATTTGTAGTGGACTAACTGGGATACCATAGTGGGATGACAAAGCAAGTCTCACATAGTTTGCCACCAATGCTGCAGATATGGCATTGAATGCTACAGTGAATGGGCCAAGCGGTTGATAATGTGTTCAATCAGAATGTCCTGCTGAAATGTGCATTGGCACCATGATGGGTGACACATCAGGTCTTGGTGGTCAGTGTTTTGATGGTCAATGTCTTAGCATCACATTCATTGTGGCATCAGTAGTGGACTAACTAGTATACCATATTAGCATGACATGAGCATCTTACATGGCTCGCTGCCAATGTATTGAAGATATCATTGTATGCTACAGGAGATCCCAGCAGTCCATGTGCTAAATCAGACTATCCTGATGACATGTGCATTGGTGTCATCAGTGGTGGCACCCCATCTTCTGGTGGTCAGAGATTCAATACTTAATGTTGGCATCACATGTTCATTGCTGCATTTGCATCTGTAGTGAACACACTGGTCTACTATATTGGCATGATAATGCCAGTCTCAAATAGCTCACTGCTGTATGTCATTGAATGCTATAGTGAATGGGCCCACTGGTCAGTGATGTGCTAAATGAGGATATCCTGTTGACATATGGATCAGCATGACATTTCTGCAGCAATAGTTTAGAACAGGCTTATTGACATACTATGGACCTGTTATTGATTTTGGCAACTCATTGATCTGTGGTGGACCACCAGCACAACAAAGGCAGCTGATGATGTCACTGACATCTCTAGTGGATGGACCCACAATGGTCTGGTAAACAATGTGATCAATAAGGAAATTCTGATGACATAATCAGAAACCACAGGTCCAACAATCCATGTCAGACTTGTACTTAATCATCAGACATCTCATTAGTGAGATGATCAGACATGGCAGCAAAAAGGTCAGCCAGGTGTGCAAGCTCATCAGCAGAGAGAGAGGCAGCAAAGATATCAGGAATGTTGACAGGAGGGGGAGAAGATGGCAGGGTGGGATCTGTAGAAAGAGCCTGGAGGTATTCAGCAATCACAGATGCCTCATGAATAGCATGTTGTGCAGCAGAAATGAAAGATTTACCCTCCACAGCACAGAGTCTTGCAGATGGAACAGGAATATGGGAGGAATGTCACAGAGCAGGAGGTGCAATGGAATCAAGGGAGTACCCAATTAGAACACACTTGACAGAGCAATTGTAAACTTTAGGGTTGTGAGCCTGGATGAGAACAAAAGCCTGACAGCTAATCTCACACAAATGAGAAAGATCAGGTTTGTGGCCAAACCATCATTCATAAGGAGTGTGACTTACTTGTGAGGAAACAGGAGTGTGGTTAGAAAGATAGCAAGCAGTCAGAACAAACTCATCCCAATGATTAACAGGCACATTGTATGCAAAACACATGGCATGAGTCTTGCCCATCAAGATGCAGTGTAGGTGCTCAACACGACCATTCTGTGCTCACATAATGCAGTAACATATCTCCGTATTATACGAGTGAACGGACATACATAATATCCCGTATGATACGGGCCAGCGGACTATGGGCCGAAGGTAAACATATCCTCCACTATGACGGATGGGCTGGGAGAAATATTATTCCCGATAGAGTCGGATGGGCCCATGTGGGGGATATGTAGAGTAGATGAGTGGGCCGATGGACATGAATATTCCATAGACGGATGGGCCGAGGTAGTTGGATATTATGTAGATGGGTCTACCAAGGTTGCCGATGGTAGAAATATCCCTGACTATGACAGATGGGCCGGGAAAAATATTATTCCCAATGGAGGCAGGTGGGCCCATGTGGGGAATATGTAGAGCAGATGAGTGGGCCGATGGACATGAATATTCCATAGATGGATGGGCCGAGGTAGTTGGATATTATGTAGATGGGTCTACCAAGGTTGCCGATGGTAGAAATATCCCCGACTATGACGGATGGGCCGGGAGGGATATTATTTCCAATGGAGGCAGGTGAGCCCATGTGGGGAATATGTAGACAGGTGGGCTGAGGGTGTTATACAATATATTATATTAGATGGGTGGGCCAAGGGTGATATATAATATAAATGGGTGGGCCCAGGTGAATGATTATTGTAGATATGATGGAGCCGAGGTAGTTGTATATCATTGCAAACACCCAGTACAGATGGGAACATGTAGTACCCACTACCAAGTAGCTAATACACCACAGCAGCAGGTGGTCTCTTGACATGGACTTTCATGGCACTTAAGTTGTCTTGCAGAATGCAAAAGCTGATGTGTGAAGCTTGTGTTGCCCTATGAGACACCTAGTTCTGACTATCAAAATTTGAGTGAAGCAAACTGAGTTCCTGCAGAAGCAGGTGGTCTCTTGACATGGACTTTCACGGCGCTTGAGTTGTCTTGCAGAATGTGAAAGCTAGCATGCAAAGCTTGCATTGCCCTATGAGACACCTAGTTCCGACTACCAGACTTGGGGTAATGTGTACCAAGTTCCAAGACCCAGGTCTCAACAAATGAATATTTCATATCTGGCACACTTGCGATCATCTGGTATTTAATGGAGCAATGGAAGATAATACATCTTTGAAAGCTAACTTATCTAAGGCTCCCTTATCTGATCCTCCCTATCTCCACCCCCTTTAACACCAAAGTCTGGACATCCAGCATTCAGCGTCTGATTTCCCAAGATCAACTCCGTCATGAATGCCCCTCCCACTTCCGAGATTGAAATAAGCATCTGGCGCACTTGGGCCCTGACTGTCACTCATCAGGCTTGTGAATATACCAAACAAAAATTCGATGCAGAGAAGACAGGAGGAGACCCGGTCATACCTTCTCCCAACCTAGACACTGATCTGGTGATGGCCTGTGATCGACTGGTTGATCGCCTCATAAAGGCATATAAAAATCCCAGTGGGTCTTCCTGCAGATTCAGAAAATTGATTTGCTCATGCAAATTCCCTCACCACAGTTCAGATGCAGGTCAATATTGCAAGATATAGCAAATTGATCTCCCCAAAGGACACTAGGCATAATGAAGAGAGAGAGAAGAGGCTGCTTGAGAGATGTCCTCCTGGCCATGAGGGCACAAAGCTAGTCGACACACCTGCCACAATTCTCGATGCATCTGGAGCCATCATCACATGGTATCTCCTGGACACCCTGACCAATGCCACCCAGGTGTGTAATATACATTTGACTCAATGGATGTGGAGATCAAATGGTACCCACAGGAAGAAATTTGGGCAGCCTCCCGGTTCCTCACTCCACACCTTGTGAAAAGTGTGAAGAAGGATGATAGCAATTGGTGAACCACCAAAGAGTGGTTCAAGGCAATCTCCAACAAGGGTGGGATAGCTCCCAGATGCATAAATCTATCCCCAGCTTGGTATCAGCAAGGTCATGAGGTGGGATCTGATGTGATGGTGATTTGGGTGGTGGAATTGACAGATCACACAGAATATATTGGACCCAGAGATATCTGCATCATTGAAGGGTCCATGGTCCAAGACAATCCTCAAGGCCATCACAAGGCCAGCAGCCATCGCATCAGCAGCACTCAGGGTGATGCATCTGGAGCAGTACTGGGCAGGGCTGCGAACCCTTGCAACCCTAGGAGAAAAGGCAGAAAGCAAGGAACTGCCGAAGATGCCAGAGACCCTCTGGTACTGGGCATCTGTGTTCAACACCCTGTCGGTCATCTCCAATCGGGAAACCCCCACTCATCGGGACCATTTATCCATTCCTGAATGCTTTGGTATTCTCACATCCGTGGGGAATTATTCTAATGCCTGCATGAGCATGCCAAGCCTTCAGCTGGAGCTCAGGTACAATCCCAGGTGTATGATTGCATTTTCCAGTAAGATTGTTAGACATGAGGTTCATGAAGTGGAAGGGGATCGGATTGCATGGGCATGGTATATGAGGGACTCTGTTCATATTTATGCCGGGGTTCCCTCATGTGGATGGGCAAGGATTGATAGGCCACACTAACCACCCAGTGAAAGCTGAAACAAGTAGAAAATGTAGTTACATCTGTGAATAGATACTGTGAAATGCCTCGGGCCTTGGGAGTCAGGCCTGCAAATTCAGTATGGACAATGATTTTGTGAGAACACCGAACTCAGGCCTCGGTATTTGGTACTCAGTGCTCGGTACTCGGTGCTCAGTACTCGGTGCTTGGTGCTTGGT
Organism: Suillus sp. MG131; assembly: GCA_003313855.1. Taxonomy (NCBI): domain Eukaryota; kingdom Fungi; phylum Basidiomycota; class Agaricomycetes; order Boletales; family Suillaceae; genus Suillus; species Suillus sp. MG131. The sequence goes on along the minus strand of QLOO01000476.1, from coordinate 34,445 downwards.
ACTCGGTACTTGGTACTCAGTCCTCGGTACTCGGTACTCGGTACTCGGGACTTGGGACTTGGGACTTGGGACTTGGGACTTGGTACTGGATGTTCGGGATTTGGTGTTTGGGATACAGGACTTGACATTTGGAATTTCATATCAAAGACTTGATTCTTGGGACTTGAGAATCGCAAATCATTATTTGGGACTTGACATTCGCTATTTGGTATTTGGGACTCAATATGTGGGACTTAATGCTCAATATTCAGTCTTTGGCACTCAGTACTTGGTACTCAGTACTCGGTACTCGGGACTCCAGATGGGATGTTTGGGATTCGGTGTTTGGGATTCAGGACTTGACATTTGGAATCTTGTATCTGAGACTCAATTCTTGGGACTCTGGAATCATAAATCATTATGTGGGACTTGGCATTCTGTATTTGGTATCTGGGGCTCGATATTCGGTGTTTTGGACTCGGTGTTTGGGACTCAGGACTGGATGTTTGCAATTTGGTGTTTGGGTTCAGGACTTGATATTTGGGATTTGGGACTTGACATTTGGAATTTGGGACTTGACATTTGGAATTTCATATCTGAGACACAGGACTTGAGATTGTAGATTCGGTACTCAGGACTCCGGACGGGATGTTCGGGATTCGGTGTTTGGGATTCAGGACTGGACATTTGGAATTTCGTATCCAAGACTCAATGCTTGGGACTCAGGAATCATAAATCATGATTTGGGACTGGACATTCGGTCTTCAGTATTTGGGACTCAATATGTGGGAATTGATGCTTGATGTTCGGTATTTGGCACTCAGGACTTGGGACTGGATGTTTGGGATTCAGTGTTTGGGATTCAGGACTTGACATTTCAAATTTTGTATCCAAGACTTAATTCTTGGGACTTGGGAGTCACAAATCATTATTTGGGACTTGACATTCGCTATTCGGTATTTGGGACTCAATATTTGGGAATTGATGCTCGATATTTGGTCTTTTGGACTCGGTACTCGGGATTTGGGACTCGGTCTATGGGACTCAGTACTCGGTATTTGGTGCTCTGTACTCGGTGCTCGGTGCTTGGCACTCGGCACTTGCTACTTGGCACTTGGCACTTGGTACTCGGTACACAGGACTCAATATGAGGGACACAGTGTTGGTATTAAGTATTTTATTACATCCGACAGACTCCATTCTCGATGTTCGGTCTTCCAGACATGGTGGTTATTAGTTTAGATATTGGCAAATTTGCATGTTATGTTTGGTACTCATTACATCATCTGAGGAAGTTCTACAGCTACTCTCCTCTGCCTCTCTGCAACCTGTCTGGGATGGTGGTGTAGATCTCAATCTCTGCCATCTTGTCACGGATGCCCTCCTGGTGCTCCTCAATCAATGTCAGGAGCCGTTCCCTCATCCACTTCAGTGCCTGCAGGGATGGAACCAAGGTTTCATCCACCTGCTCTGGAAGAATGAGACCTTCATCTTCAATGCCAGACTAGAAAGGATTAGTCATCATTCCAGCACATGGTTGACATGCTTACCAGCCAATGCTGGTAGTGAAAGACGCAGGAAGCTATTACCCAATCCCATTGCCAGGGTTCGTTTGGGATTGGTTCCTGGCCCATCCACCATGAAGTATCATAGGCAGATACGATCCAGGATGGATCTCCCAGATCTGATGGGTCATGGAACTCACACAGGTGGGAAGAAAAGATGTGGTCTGGAACTGCGTTCCAGGTGAGCTAGGGAAACAACAGAAGAATATGAGCGACCAGGCTTGGGATGACTGATATGATGTTCCTTGCAGCCAAGTAGTGTATGACTGGCGTCACAAAAGTCTGGTGCACATGTCAGCATTTACCCCCACAGTGATCAGTCTCTTACAGCGATCTCCCATTGAAGCCCAGCTTTGAGATGGGTGATCTGAGCAGAAGGGACATCTGTGTGTGCAGCCTCCATCTGATGTTGGGAGATGCATGCTCGGATGCACGATGCAGCCATTGACATGGTAGCTCCAATATCTGACAGACTCAGTGTGAGGGGTTGGAATTCATGGCCAGAAGCCTCAGAATTGGGAGTGGACTCAGGAGTATGAGATACAGGCATGGTTGATGCAGGAGTATGACGCTGACAGTGAAAATGACAGTTGGTTGAGAGGTGAAGATATGAGCCACTGATGGATGGATAAAACATTCAAACTCCGACATGGGCTGACCCAGCCAATTCCCAAGCCCAAATTGCTGGGTTGAAATAGGAGGGTCATATCACAGGCAAAAAAATTCATTCATCTCAAGCATCTATGAACATGCTCCGCAGGTCTTGAAATGCTGCCTGGGCATCCTGTGCCAGTAATGAATACATTTGTGATTGCCTTCCTGAGTAGCATGCATGCCCCAGACAGCCTATCTCCAATGATTCCTGCATCCAGTCACCCCATTGAGTTGCTGTCCACAAGAAAAAGTTGTGCATCCATTCCATCTCCAATTGGACCAATGTTACAATAACATTGGCCCCTTATCTTTTTCTTCTCTCTTGGACTTATGGCTGCGTTGCCTTGTAGTTATATCTCCGCTTCGGCATTTCCCTTTCTATGACATCATAGAACATTCTAGTATGTTCTATCTCTTATCTGTTATCTCTGACATCATTGTACTATATTTGCTATCGCTCTATTCTTGTTATCTTTTCTTGATTTCCTTTTTACAGCAGTCATATCTCTGACAAGTCTGCCCTAAACATCATTCTCATTCACTATATATACCTTTCATGTAACGTCTTAGTTCTGCACTTTAATCTACTTGGTTTAACCTGAAACCTGATCACTTCTCTTGGGTCTTTCAACCCTTGAGTCTGATATCTTGACTTCTACCTTAGAGCACTCCTCTTCGGTAGTCTGAACTCAAGACCTTGAACCTCTCTTGTTTGAGAGTAGAACCTGCTTGATGACTGAAGGCTCTCTTTTGAGTCTCGTCAAGAGATCCATCCAAGTCATAACAACCAATGTCATTTCTTCCTTCCATCGATCCCAGAGTGCCTTCGCCCAAAGCCAATGCACTCGGTAAACTTCCCATTGCTCCCATCAGCTCCACACGGGAAATGTAAAACATTCCCAAACTCACATTCGTCATTCCATGAGTGATCTGGACCCCCCAGGTTGACCTCGACCAACCAGAACCAAGTGAGGGACTCGTCTCACTGACCTCAGGCATTGGGATCCCTGACAGCAGTGCTGATTTTGAGCTGCTCTTGAAGCAGGGGTTTGTATTTCTGAAGCTGGTCTTGCCCCAGCCCAAGTTTCATCATTTGCTTCTGGGTCTGGGTGTATATACTGGCATGGAGGGACACTGCCTGCTGCACTGACGTCACCTGGGACTAAGCTTGAGTTTTCAGGGCTTGGGATTTCGCTTGCCTGACCATCGTCCAGAACAGGATTGCCTTGTTGCACAAGTGAATTTGGAGGTTGTGAAGGGCATCGTTGGCCTGCCCTTTGCAAAGAGACATCTCCAGTGGAATCAGATCATCTGCCATGCAGTGCCTGCATTGATCTACCTTGAGGTTTGATGGCAATGGAATGACAGTGAGCTCGGGTGAGTTTCTCCATGTGTCGGATGTCTTGGCGAAATCTGCCAGTTCATCATCTGGATCATCGAGAATGTCTACGTTCAAGTCGTCAGGATCGTCATCTGCATCAAATCCCTCTCCAAGATGCATGAGAGCAGACTGAGCAAATCCATCTATCTGACCCTGGAGATGATCATGTTGCCGGGCAATGTCTAATCTCTGCATCTCCATAGGTCTTCTTCCATTTCTTCAGACCTCGATGAGCAATGCAATTTGAGCCTCTTCAATTGCCAGCCCCATTGATATCCATGTCGCCACAGATCTCCTAGAAGGTGGTGCATGATGGGCATTCCCCTCCTCCAGCAGTCTACATTTGATCTCCCTTTTGCTCGGTGCTAAGCTCACAATTAATTTGGATCTCGATAGAGACAAAGTTGACTTACCCTTCTTGATATTGATCTCATATACATCCATCGCTGCAGGATCATGCATTCTGCCAGACTGAGTGATCCTCTTGCTGGCTACCCATTCTGTCTTCAAATGGGCCAGTGCTGCTTCATTGAGTCTGTCGAAAGCCTGTCCACTTTCGGCAATGCCATTCATCGCCTGCTTGTATTTATGGCACAGGGTCCTTTTCATGCAGATCATCTTGCAGAAGTTGGAGTTGTTCATCTGATAATCGAGACATTCCTGTTGATGAGGGGATGACATTCCCCAAGCTGCAGGGGAGATCAGGTTGAGATGCGCCCATAGGGTCTCCATGATCTCTCCGTCGATCCAGCCAATGCCTTCAATGAAATTGGATGCATATCAGATGTAGCAGCTGTCCTGATGTCCGTGCACATGCCACAATCCAATTCCGGGAACAATGGTCAATTCTGGAACCATGTCGAGAAATTGGCTTCAATCCACCCTAACCTGAAAGTGCATGTTGTATTGACAGTTGATGTCATAGAAGGTGACAGCCCTGGTGATGCCTTCCATGTTGCGCTGGGCAGCCTCGCAAAGGGCATAGTCCATGTTCATTTGTCTGCGAATCCTGGCTGGTCAACTCATAAATGTCGACAGTCATGCATGGCTTGCCTTTCGCCTTTCTGGAAATCCACCATCGAGTGAGGGACAAAGCAACTGTGTCAGGCACAGGCTACTCCCCTGATGCCTGTGGACTCCAGCTTGTGCTGAGCTGCATTTGCTTGATTCACAGCCTGGTGATTGTTGCAGGTCGATTTTTCCACAGTGTCAGCAGCCTCTGCAAGATGCTCCTTATACCTGTCCTTTCCCACCATGAATCCCAGCCCACCGGAAAGCCACACCTCATCAAATGGCTTGATGGGATGTAGGTGTTTGGCTTTGAAATTTCTGTCCATCACAAATGACCAGGTGTATTTCCACCTTGGAATTCTTATTATTGCTAAGGCGACCTCATTATCGAACAAGACTCACTCATCAAGCAACTCATCCCCTGACAAGGATAGGTTGATCCCTGGCTGAGGACATGCCAGGCAAAACAATGTGAGATCCCCTGTATTCGGGTTGTTGGGACAATGGCCAAAGCCATGCCATTTCATGGTCTTCAACTGCCTCCACTGTCGCGTGACCCTCATGAGCTCTCTGTATTGGTCCTGGCCATGTCCGTTGTCAATATAACGTCCTTTAGATGACAGAGAAATTGCATCACCAGAACAAGGTGCGGAAATACGCTCAAGGTCATTCACCGGAGCTTGCTGTAGAAGTTCATCGCCGAGGTGCCACATTCAAGGTTGTCCAACAGGAAGTCATCAAGCACTCTGAAGGTGAATGCAGTCTTCGGCCTGTTGAATGATGCTGGGAAAAATCCATGTCGAAACATTTGAATGTCCGCACTCCTGGCATTCGGACAATCGCAGCATCAAACCTTGAGGTGATGAACTCTGGACTTGTCAATGATGACCATGGTGTTCTCCCTCGGCTGGAACTTGGGTCCTGACACAGATGGTCTATCTTCAGGCTCAATCTGGTCTTCCGGTTCATCTTCTTCAAACACATCCCACCTATCTGCGAGTGCTAGACATTATTTGCCATTGTGACTGAGGTGTATGACGAGTCCGACATGAGTGAGGCAACTTTGCTTGAAGAATCAACCATTCCATTGATTGATTCAGTGGAAGGGATTGCGACTGTATTGACTCCTGCAGCAGCCCGTGCAATAGAACAGCTCCCCAAGACAATCTTGACATTTGTAGACCCCATCCTGGTCGCAGATGGAGCATCTCCTGTGTTCTGGTGGAGCTTCTCGATCCAGGAGGTGATGTAGATATGATTCCTGCCTCAGCAGCCATTGCCTGAGGTAGTCATTTTGGCTCTGGAATTGTCATACTTAGCTATTGTGTGAACAACCCTCCAACATTTTATAAGAACTTGCCATGGTTTTTGGGAGTTGCAAAGGCTCAAATGAGCCTTGGTCATGCTGGTCAGTATTGTCAGGAAAGTCTTCCCAAGGGGGTGGCACCTGAAGGGGCTGAAGGGTTGGTGATTCTGGGGGAGAGTCAGGCATGGACCTGTATGCATGCTGTCTTGTGCTTGCAAGCGGGACCTTGACCCAAGTCTTCCTGCCTTTGCTGCCCCTTGCTTCCATTCTGTGGGATTTTTGCAATGGGGTGCATTGACCTATCTTCATCTTATTTTTCAAATTGCAAGCAAAGCATCAGCTCAGGAAGGTCAAACAAATTGTTATTTCCAATGCGATGTTATGCAGTCTTGTTGGTTCATTACAAATTCATTTCCACTAATGGCATTGCGTCCAATATGGGTGGATCAACCAACTTTTAGGCTTTGCTCAAAGTTGAACTTGGCACCATCATCACTTCCACCTCGCAGATCCTCAGCCCATTCTGCAATCTCATTCCCAATGGCAAGATCAGGTCTTTCCACTCACTTGACTTCTGGAAGACACAGAGCTTGTCAGCCACAGAAACAGAAGCTTACGGAAAGTGAAATTTTGGAGCTGAAGAACTACCTTCCTGAGTGGACTTCTGCCAGAAGGAGCAACAAATTGGAGGTTTTCACTGCCATAGCTCAAGTAGCCAGGTTATTTGCTCCTAAGGTCGACCAAGCACAATGGAAAAAGAGGAAGCAGGTGATGCATCCCTGTTGTGTTGAAAAACCAACATGTTGATATCTTATTCTTCCATCAATGCTCAGATGTATAAGACTTGGTTGTTCAACAACAAGAAGACGAAAAAAAGGAAGGACATGATAAAGTATGGGAGGAAATGGATGCCTAGGATGGTGATCTACCAGCAGAACCACAACAAGGTGCTAAAGAGGATAGAGGATGAGTCTGGGGAAAAGCCTGGAGGTCCAGGCATGTTCAAGCATTATCAGGCAGCTGTGAAGACAGTCATGGCCAAATTGTCCAAGGATGAGTTGGAGAAGGCGAAAGACACAGCCGAAGAATGGTCCAACAACTTTCCTCCTCCCAAGATACAAGCACAGGTCACCTGTAAGAAGGGACCTGCATATATGGAGCACTTTTCCAATGAGATGTGGAGGCAATGTGGGACGAGAGTGTTTGTGTTGTCTGCTTGGAAGAACAAACAGGGAGAGGTGCTGTTCAGGATGTAAGTAAATTGTGTCAGTCATCACAGATCTGCCATCTCAACATGTTTCATGCAGGCACGATGACAACGAGGCATTAGGAGATGGGGACAGCTTCATGAAGATGAAGGACTGGGAGGACATCAAGCCAGTGTGGCAGGAGTACGCGCAGAAACAGTTCAGTGAGTGTTTGAACTGTGGATACAAGATGGAATGTGCTGATAGTCGTGATGACAGGTGCTGGGGCACGGGATGGTGGACAGCAGGCGAAGGGAGGTTGTAAAAGAATCAGAAAACCAGCCTTCAAGCTCGAGACAGATGGGGATGGGATGCCTTTGCTTCCGGACATCACTGAAACCAAACTTGTGGAGAAGAAGGCTATAGTGAGAGCTTTTCTTACATTGCACTATTGTGAGTCTGTAGTCGCAACGTCTGAGACTGTGTTGAATGCATAGGCACAGGGATCTGTTCTGGGATAGAAAAGGCAGTCGTGCCATGGAGCATCATCATGCAAAGTCAGGATGACTTTGTGGCAAGAAAGTATCTTCCAGTGGATGTTGATTTGAAGGAGCCTTCCAAGTTGCAAAATTGGGACACCACAGCCTTGCTTGATTTTTGGTATGCTCGGCAGGAGACAGGCGAAGGTCCAACATTTATGTTCAAAGCATGGAAGAACAAAGATGGCAATATGGTAGCTTCGGTGTTATGTGGCACATTGCCTGCTCATCAGACGTGTACAGGGAGAAAGCAGAAGAGGGTCATGATCCGAAGGCCTTGAGATTCATCAACTGAAGCTGAGAGTGATACTGAGGGTGGCACACACCATAGGGAGGATGATGCCTATGTTGGTTTGGCTGACGGTAGGTCCCCACAAAAGAGACTCAGAAGAGCGGCAGGTCTTGTGTCAGCACATGAAGGGACAGCAGTTCCATGCTCCATTCCGAAACCTCGCCTGGTCAAGTCAGCAAAAACTGGTGCACTGCTGACATCGTGAATGGGCGACCTCCTGGCCAGTCTAACTGACAGAGACACCAGCGCTGCAGAGGAGGATGGTTCAATGGAAGGCAGGAACAATTCCCCAGCACCAAAGAGGATTCAGGGAAAGAAAGCAGTGATTGAGCCATCTGAAAGGATGACCTGGAGTAAGTTGACACAGAAGGCATTACACAGCACTCCTCAAGAGACAAGAGCAAGGGGAAGGAACTAATGGACTTTTTCAAATTCGGAAATTAAGTAGTGGCCTTATACTACTGTCTGCATTTGTGAACTTCAATGTGACTCCATCGGTATTTAGTGACCAGTTCACGGGACTCTGTGGCACAGTAGTTTGACTTACAGACTCAATGGAGGCCATTTTTGACTCTAGCATATCATGTTTAAGTGACTGTCAGACGAAAGGCTGCAGAATTATGATCACAACAACAGTGATGAACAAAGGATAGCACTGTTGAACATGATCACAACATGACTGGTGCAGACTCAGAAATGATTAGAGTTATCCATTGTAGTGAAGTCTGTTTCCTGATGGACACAGCATAAGCAGTATGACATAAGATTCTTGTGGGTACCAAAATCTACTTACCATGCGACATAATGCAAGCCAAGTCAAAAGTTAATGAAAGTTGAAAAGTTGGAAAATCCAGCAAAGTAGACAAGTTGTAAGATGTTGAAGAGCTGAAAAGGTTGGAAAGCCGAAAAAGTTGTCCAATTCAGGCAATCCCTAACCTTCATGTTAAGTGGCTGTATGGCTGGATCTGTCAATAAGATCTGACATTGACCTTGAGTGCTCATTGAACCTAAACACCCTTGGTTGTTCATCAATCATCATTGATCAACTTGACAAACAAGGGGCCTTGGGTGGGGCAATCTATAAACTCTGATTTTTTGGTAAGCTTAGATAATAACGTGCAACTCTAGCCCATTTGGCTTTCTGAACTTGACTCACAGTGATGATCACATGACTCCTATATTCTGGAATATCTTTGTGCCCCAGAATGTTCTGCTGCTTACTTTCAAATCACATCAGGACTGGATGATAATATCTCTATCTAGTGTTGCCACTGAAGCAAACCAAACCGAGGTGGGACTCCATTTTTGTAATTCCCAGTTGATTCATCACATACCAGTAGCAGAGGCGAGGCTAAGGACATCTCTGAAATGGCTGGTCTGGGCCAAAGTTTGGGACAAAGTTTGGGACACAGCAGGCCCTTTGGCACCTCCAAGCAGAGTGTAAAGGTTTCTGTACCCCATCACTGTTTCTCATGCTTACTCACTGTCTGCAACAGTGCCAAGGTCCTCACTTCAACTTACTTCCATGGATATTGGGAGCCTTTTTTCTATCATGCAGCAACACCATAAGCTTGCTGCTATGTCATATATTGATCTCAGCCAGTTCTTACAAGATGGATGGACAAGGAGATAGGCGGGCAAGGAGATGGGCAGGCAAGGAGATGGGTGGGCAGGCAGATGGGCAGGCAGGGAGATGGGTGGGGAGAGTTAAGGTGGAGCATGAACATGCAGCATTCTAACAGTATTGGCAGGATGTTAGGCAGCAGTGGGTGCATTGGCAGGATTGATTGGCATGGCCATTCATAACAAGTGAGGTTTAAACACTGCTAGGAGTGCCATTGACTGCTGTGATATTCTGCAGTGGCCCAGGTCCAAGTTGTTTTAGGCCATCAGTCATGTGTCAATGATGTTAGCCAGAGGGCCTTAAAACAAGTTTTTATGACACAAGGGCAAATGCATGTTGCATCAGTGCAACTCTCTCCTTTAATAATAATGTGATGCTCTCAAGGCATCTCTTGATACATTTTTGCCTCATTCATTACTTCTCAGATTTCAGGCTTGGTTCTGCTCACCCTCTACAACAAACACTCACAGTTGTTTGTAAAATCTTGAATCTCTTCATTGGTAAGTCACAATCCTCATCATGTTCACCAGCTTCAAATAACTTGAAGGCACACTGAAAGGAGCGCTTACAATGGCTATGAACAACCTGTCTCTGGCATATGTTTGCTACTGATTTGCCCTCTTTGGCTCAAGGATTTTTATAATGATGATGCAATAAAGTTCAGGATAACTCTGTAGGTGTTGATAACTGCAATAAATTGCCCAATCAAGAAAGAACAATGCAAAATCAGAAAATTTTGATTCCTCAGATCAGTGGAACTCCACAGAACAACACCTTGAATTCAACAAAACTGGCAAAATCAAATCCATCATTTACCACAAGACTTGGAAATTTGGAATCAAATGGACTTACCATGAGCCAAAATTTGAAGTCATTGCTCAAATTAATTTAGACTCAACTGTTTCCAATTACTACAGCACCTATCCAAGTTATAGTATGCTGGAGCATAGATGATGTGAGTATCTGATTAATATTGGTATCCAAAAATCAAACAACTCAGCTTTGCAACCCAGGCTAAACTTTTTTTTGATGGCTCAACCATGACTAGTGACTTGCTGCTGATGTCTGAGCTGCAGTCCATGACAGGCTTATATAAATGTTTAAAGCTATCATGATTGCATGAAACTTGAATCTGAAAGATTCACTAGCAGAGTTTTGACTCAATGACTACTGTGAGAGTCAGACAGCCTTCAGGCCAGTTCAACTGGGAGGAGCTACATTTTGACAGCACCTCCAGTGCCATAAAAGTGTATTGCAGGATATCCAAGTCAAAGTTCTGAGTTAAGTTAGAGTATCATCCTTCTCTCCAGCTTGTATCTGTTAATGGTGTTATGTGGTGCATTGGGTTGCTCTTGGGAGGGGGCACCCATGGCAGGTGTCCATGGACTCAACAGACATCATGCATCTTGTCATTTATACAAGAAGTTTAGCCTTCATGCAACTCTGAAGAGACAGGAACATGCCAAAAATGCCATATTGCTTGCACATTTGTGGCCTCCTCACCGCCATGGTGACCTATCTGTGAACACTTCATACATGAGTTGCAGCTGGTATTCTTAGTAGTAGTAACTCATGTAAACTCAAATACCAGGTGATGGGCCATCCAAGACCAATTGCCCCCTGCTGATCACTAGCAGTGGGATAAAGGCAATGGTCTGCCACTCATATCCTCAATACCTCCAAGTTTGCTGATTCACAACACTCACTTGACCATGAAATTTCACAAAATGATGTTGATATTGACATGGAAGATAGATTTGACTTTAGTTCATCTCTTTGAATAGCAGTCATGTACTTTCTGTTTCTGATCTCTTGACTTATTCAGATGAACCAGCATGTCCTATGAGACAAATTCCTAGATCTTTCAACAACACTGTGCACTCAGAGGAAGATCTCAATCATTCTGAGTCAGGTCAGAGTCCACCAACTCAAAATCTGGCCACCCTCTCTGCCCGATCCAGGTTCCAATGCATCCTTCTAATGCTCAGAGACATGCTCCAAACTCCTTTCAACTCTTTTGGCCTCAGCTGACTATATCCTCATTGTCTCTCCTTTGAACCAGATGGATTTGTTCCATCTTTGTTGCTTGGAAAAACATGTCCAACCACCCCTCAAGAAGTTGATTCTTCACCCAGGGTCCTTGCTCCACCATACCCCTTTTCTAATATGACAATTTATTGCCTCATGTCCTGGATGAACTCTGGCAGCAGTCAGATATCAGAAACTAAAGTTGCGACCCTTGTCAAAGATATTGTGCTCATGGAGGATTTTGACCATGAACACCTTCAATGGTTTTCAGTGAGACAGAGTTTGTGGGAGCTGGATAAAGATAAAAGCAGGAAGAGAATCACCTTTCCAGATGACTGGATTGAGACTAGTGTCATCATTGAAATTCCGATGAAGTCTAAGGAGGATCGCTCTAGGCCTTTCACTATTCCTGGGTTCCATTATCACCCTCTCATAGAAGTCATATGCGCTGCATTCACAGATGCTCAAGCATGGACATTCCATCTTTTCCCCTTTAAGCATATGTGGAAGGATCCTCTAGACGATCATGAAGAGCAAATATACAATGAGCTTTATATCTCTGATACTTGGCTGGAGGCTCAGGATGATTTTCAAAAACAGCCAAAGAAGTTTGGGTGCTCATTGGAATGTGTAATTGCTGGTTTGATATTCTTTTCTGATGCTACACACCTGGCAAACTTCAGAACTGCCAAGGCTTGGCTGCTTTATGCCTACTTTGGGAATCCCACAAAATACTTGCATTTGTCACCTACATCAGGATCATGTCATCTTGTAGGATTTTTACCTTCTGTAAGCCCACTTGATTCTACATTTAACAAACACCACTGACATGAACTATCTTCATTAGCTTTCTGATAATATCAAAGATGTTCTAAGTAGCCTGCCTAGAATCTCAAAAACAGGCTTGGCCTCCCTTTATACATACTGCTGAAGGGAATTGTTTCATGCATGCTGGGAAATATTGTTGGATACAGATTTTCTTTATGTTTATTGATGCAGATTTGTTGTGAAATGTGCCAATGGAGTCATGTGGAGAATATATCCTCAAATCTTCACCAATTCAGCTGACTATCCAGAGAAGTGCATTTTTCATTGTAATTGTAAAAAATGTTGGATGGCTGATACATTTCCAGGGTTTAAAGATGGGATGTGGTTTATAAAGACAGTCAAGCACACAACAGAAAGACTGTCTCGGTCTGTCATTGCCATTGCAGTCAATGATTTGCCTGCAGCTCACAAGCTAGCAGGCTGCATGGGCCCAACTGCAAAGCAAATATGTGGATTGTGCTGGCTCATGAAGTCAGATATCGCAGACTTCAACTGTGAAAGATGGGTGTGACATATGCTTGAGGAACAGAGAGCAGCTGCAGAAGAGTGGAAAAATGCTGAGACAAAGGCAAATCATGACAAGATATTCAAGCAACATGGCATGAGGTGGTCAGAGCTTTTGCAGCTACCATACTGGGATCCAACAAGGTTCATTGTGGTTGATGGCATGCATAATCTATTCCTGGAATTGGTTCAATACCACTTCAGAGAGTTGATCATCATAGATAAGCAAGCAAATGAGGAGCTCAGAAAGGGCATCTATAGACCTGTTGATTTGAAGGAATTAGAGAAAGGCAAACAAACTTTAAAGTCAAACCCTACCATGTCTGCAATGACCCACCTGCATGTTGCAGTCATGGAAGTACTGATGCAGGAATATGGCATGGAGTTGTCCAATAGAACACATCCTAGGAAAAAAGACATGGTTAAAGCACTGCTAGTGAGTTGACAGCTCAAGGGGAAACAATTAAGTCATCTAATGAATCCAAAGTCTGCGCTTCCAGTATGTGCCCCTATGGATATTGACATTAGGGAGAATGAACTGGATCCTTGTGATTGGGCATTTGTTGCCAATGAATTAATAGAGGAATATGCCTTACAAGCAAAATTGTGTATAGCTGAACTGAGCAGATCAGTGGAAGCTTTGATAGATAAGGAGATAAACAATATTCAGGAAATGATAGGAAGGAAGTTGGCTCACAGCACAATGCTGCTTGCAACTGCAATCCATTGGGGAACATCACATGTAACATGTTACAACTTGGATAGATCAAATGACAAGAGCTCAAAAGAGAGTGATCAAGTTATCAAGTGGTTTCTACTCTCAAACAAGAGAGGTTCAACACTTGAGTTCAGACTACCAAAGAGGAGTGCTCTAAGGTAGAAGTCAAGTGTTCAGACTCAAGGGTTGTGAAGCCCAAGAGAAGGTTTCAGGTTTCAGGTTAAACCAATTAGATTAAAGTGCAGAACTAGGACATTACATGAGAGGTATATATAGTAAATGGGAATGAAGTTAAGGGCAGGCTTATCAGAGATAAGACTGCTGCAAAAGGAAGTCAAGAAAGGACGCGTAAGTGATAGCAAATATAATTCAGTGATGTCACAGATAAGAAATAGAATGTTCTGGAAGATATGATGTCATAGAAGGGAAATGCTGAAGTGGAGATATAACTACAAGGCAACACAGCTATAGGTCCAAGAGTAGAAGAAAAAAATAGGGGACCAGTGTTATTGTAACATAACATCACCCCATCATGCTCAGCAATACATGACATATATGAGGGTGTACCTTGAGTGCATTCAAGAGATATTTACAAGCCATTCATGGTGTCCTAATCATCATGCAGCTCTACACATTCATGAGTTCCTCTTGAGATATGGTCCCATGCATGGTTGGTGGATGTTTCTGTTTGAGAGGATCATTGGTGTATTGCAAAAAATGAACATGAACTACAAAATAGGTGAGCACATAATCCAGAAAGAAAAGCACAATATAAACAACATAATAGGAGAACTAGAGAAAATAATGTTGGAAATGTTCTGTGCAGCCACAAATGTTAAAGCCATGATGCAGAATCCTACAGGACCTGTCATTCTCCAGGAGGCAGCAAAAACTTTGGGTCAATGCTGTGACCCCTTCACAGGAGGTGAAAAAACTAACATAGGGATTTTATCCATGGTTGGACATGATGCCAGTTCTCACCAAGACATTTGTGTCCTCAAGACCCCCATTTCCAATGATCTTGAGAGAGTGTGGCAAATAGCAGAGACTTGCCTACATCAAGGGCATCCTTATGCTAGATGCAACTGTCTTACTCTATACAAGTGGTTGAATGTTCTGGGTGTGCTGTACTGTAGGTATGCCTGGTCAATGGAAGACTCCAGTGTGTTCTTCCAATGCATGCCTGAAGATTTTGTGCCTGGCATGATCAAGTACATTTTCTCCACAGGGGAAGAGGATCAGCAAGAATACTACTTTGCATTGCAGTATAACATACCTCTAGTGGCAGAGCATCAAGATCCTTTCCAATTGTATGGGGACTTTGGGGCACAGCTCTGGAGTTCTACCCACAGCCAACATCTTGACATTGTTCCAGTAAGCACTAGTCGTATTTACCACTCAATATCAATGAAATGGGGGGAAACTGACACCGTGCTGAAACCTTTAAACTGGGTAAGTTCCAGAGCATGGTTTGAACAATCATGATGACTGACAATTCTCAGAATCTTAGTGTTGTAACAGCCTAGTTACACCAAGTGGGTATTGGAGTGGGTACAAGGACTGTTAGTAGAAAGACTAGACTGCCTGAAGTGGTACAACATAAGATAAAAGTGTTACATAAAATGACCAATAGTCAAACAATAGGGATTTTCTGGATGAGTAAAAGCAGCCTCAAGCTGCTGCTGCTCCAATGCTGTTACCTTTCCAGGCTTGAGAAAAACATTTTTGACATACTGGAAAGCTTGTAGCCAAGAACTGCAGCCTTACTAGATATAATATTAGCTTCTTGTGCAATGGCCTCATATACAGTGCTTACCAAAGGGTGCTGACCTGCATATTTGTACCAGTGTGGTAGAAAGATTGTAAGATTCTTGACTGGAACAGTTCTATATTTGCCCAATAATATATCAAAACTTTGAGGAATCATTGATCCATCATAAAAACTGAGTTGTAAATGATCTATGAAGGTAAATTGCTGGGTGATATTGAGGATTCCTAATAGATAATTGGGAGTGGATGTCAGAAAGTGGCCATCCAGCTCCATGTCAAGGTTTTGCATGCACAGAGGTAAATGAACCTTGTCTAAGAGAGACACAGGGTACCAGTGTGGTCCAGCAAGAGAGTGCAAGCCATGTATAGGAATGTGAGAAGTGGTCATATTTTGTGCAAGGTCCATGTCGTCATCAGAAGAAACTATCTTCAGGTGCATACTGCAAAACCAGACTTGGTGAACCCCATGCTGCATCAAGAATTCAATGAGCATGGTGGTAGGGCACTGTCAAGAACATACTCAAGGGGGACTATATCTAACGGGCTTGGCCTCAGCTTGTGCACTGTGCCCCTTTCCTGAGTATGTGCCCTGTATTTCTAGGGGGGTATAACAGGATCCAGGCAAGTCCAGGCAATAGTATACACAGGACCCGGTTATCCGGATTCTATTATAATATGATATTCAGTCAATATCCGGATATGGGTTGGATAAAAGAGATTAGACTAATCTGGATGAAGTCCGGGTTAGAAATTGACAGAGAAAGACTACCCAAGGGTAGAGCTGAGGGTGTAGACTTAAGGATGTAATCCTAAGTCTCAGATGGTTGACTAGAGACTGAGCTCAGGTCCAGAGGAACAGGAATGAGCAGAACTATGGTTGATATTTGAACTAAGGAAGTACCAAGAATTACAAGGGTTTATATACTGTAGGAAGCACTGGAATCATAAGTAACCAAACACCTGAAGCTATGTACAAAGCATGTGGAATATAATGCTAAAGTGTCTTGGATCATAATAGAATGTAGAGAGAAATGAAAAGGCAGGGCGGATCAGTAATCAGACAGGATACAAGTATAACCAAAGTCTGGACAATAGGGGTAATTACTAGAAAGGAAACAGGTAAAAGGAAATGTCTGAAATGAATTAAGTCCTAAATCTGAGATCCAGATCTGGAGATTGTTATGAACTTGGCTAAGTTTGCAATGTGAACCTTATAGAGGCCTTCGCGTATGGGCTCTGTGACCAGTGCCCTCCATGTACAGTGAAGGTTCGTAGCACTTCTTGAGAGGCGGGGCTCTCCTTGAGAAGTATTGGCTAGACTTGTTGGTTTGACCAACAAGTGTAGCGCTTGTGATAGGGCTAGGCTTTAGGTGCAACGAGCAACTAAGATTACTTATACACAAGGCGAAGCTTGCTAGGCTTCTAGTGGATTCGGGTCAAGACAAAGGTAGATTAAAGCTAAAGAAATACAACAGATGGTAGCTAGCTTATATACAAAGTATTGAAGCTGAGCTCGAACTGAATTAGCAGACGAAGGTCGAGTCATAGAACCAGAAAGGTAAGTATAATAGAATGTGAAGGAACATACGAGAATAAGTGGGAATGTTCCATATACCAAGGTATCGGTAATACAAGGCAGCACAGCCAGTGGTCCAAGGGTTGTAACCGTAAAGGAAAGCATAGAGAAAAAGGGGAGGCTCATTGGCTGAGCCGATCCATTGACTTTGAGGACAAGTCATGTGACTTCGAAGACAAAGTCCAACGATGTTGGAGGAACATGATCTGATGACGATGATGTAATGAGGAAAATGAATAGGGGCCTAACAGTGTATGTTCTTGTAACAGAGATTTCCAGAATATGACAGGCACTTAACATCGATTGACAAAAAATGAAGCTGTGGCAAGTGAATGTCATGCATCAGCACCATCCACTGAAGGATGCTCAATGATGTATGGGTGAGGCTGAGGTTGATTAATGAAGAATTCCCCAAAGACAAGAGGGTAAGTGCAACCATAGATCTAGAGAAGAATATTGGGGAGTTGGTGTGGAAAATGTGCAAGTTATGTGTGTTGGCAGGATCCAAAGCAGCAAGTAAATCAGGAAGAATTGGTGGAGGATATGCAAGGTGAGACACATCCCAATCTGAGAACTGAAGACTCCTGCACCCCAAGTCTTGGATGGACTGAAAAAGAGGCCCAAAATCTCCCAACATCTCACCATCTTTCACAATGGAGACAAACAACAATGGTTTGCTCCCCAGTAACTCCACACAACTTGAGAGCACCTGGAGGTGGCAATCATCCATGTCAAGGAGATTGCATCATACATATGTCGGCACACAAAATAAAGTTGAATGCCTATAGAGAAGAAGAATGAGACACACTTGGATGCTGATGTGTAGGGAGTCATCAAACAACAAGCATACAGAGTGGAAGTAAAGAGGAGTGGCCAACTCCCGAGAGAGACATGATATTTGTGCAACAGCTTGTAGATGGATGGCTGAAATCTCTATTTCAAGTATCAGTCCCTGTCAAAAATATGGTGAGACAAACAAGTTTGTGAGATACCTACTGCAATTACAATTGAGGTGGCAATCACAGATGAGTGGGACCAAAAACACCTCTTAGCTGTTGGAGGAGAAGATCTGCTGGGCATATCTTCTAATGCCTTATGTTTTCCCTTCTTACTGTCCTGCTCCAGACAAATCTTTAATGTTTGCCTTTTGATGCTGCCACTACATTCAAGTCTTTGTGGAATCCTTGAGTGACCACCCAGAAGATCCTCTTTCTGAATCTATGAAATGCAGTGAGACTTAAAACAACATACATAAAAATTATCCCAAGTAACTTACATTTAGGTTTGTGATTGCATACATGCACAACAAAGTGCATTTCTTGGGGATTGAGGATTTGGAAATGCTGCATACAAACAACAGTGTCTGGGCCTGCAGAAGATTGGAATGCATTGGATCCTATGAAGATTGGTTTTTTACATTCAAAGCAGTGAATGTACACCTCTTAGGTGCAGTTTGGACAACAACTCTGGGTTCAAAATTCCTGGTTCAAACTGCACATGATGACCACATGTGATAGATTCAGATGGTGGGATAGATAGATAATTGATAGTATGTAATAATGTAGCATATGTATATGTGTCATATCCATCGCTGCACCCCATGGATCTCGAAGCACAAACACAACATGATCAACGACGGAAAATCATAGTTATTATCATTACTATTGTGATTGCTCAAGTCACACATCTATACCATCTTTTATTCTTATCCTGCACTGAAAGAATTCCTTACCATACATCTATCCTTACTGGCCAAGCATGGGTATATGAACTGATCAGTGGTCACCCAGACAGGATCAGACACAACTTCAGCGTCAACCTTCAAATTTTTGATGAGCTGTTAGCGGTTCTTAACCGACATGGCTTTGTCCAGTCCTGGAATGGGGTAACTGTGTCAGAGCAACTTGGTATTTTTCTATACACATGTGTTACTGGACTCTCGTCTCGCCACGTCGGAGAAAGATTCCAGCACTCTCCTGACACAATTACAAGGTAAGTATGCCTAACTTTTGATATAACTAATAGTGTGCTGATTTTTGCAGATATTTTAAACGCATGCTCATCTTGTTTTCATCAGCTCCCTTCTACACCTTGAATGTCCACTTCCCAGATCACAACACCCCACTTTCTGCGGCAATTCATGCTGACCCAAGATTCCGATTCTTTGATCACTGCATTGGTGCTGTTGACGGCACCCACATCCGTGCTTTTGCGCCACTTGAAGACCATGTTGTCATGCGCAACCGGAAAGGCTTTCTGTCACAGAACTGCCTGTTCATCTGTGACCTCGATTTTTTTTCATTTACTCGCTCACAGGGTGGGATGGCTCAGTTGCTGATGCTTCCCTTTGGAACGACACACGCTCTCATGATTTGTGTATGCCTGAACACAAGTACCTTCTAGCTGATGCTGGCTTTGGTACGTGTGATGCGCTTCTCGTGCCTTATCGAGGTGTGCGCTACCACCTGAAGGAATGGCATCAAGCTAATCTTATGTGAGTTCATTTTTTTTTCTAGTCTGTCTGTCTATTAATTGTTTTCTAGGCCTAAAGACCCAAAAGAGTTGTTCAACTTGTGACACGCTGCACTGCGCATCATCGAATGGATATTCGGCGTTATGAAGCGGCAATGGCGCATTTTGATATGTGCGCCTGAATACTCCATGGATATCCAGTCCTGCATCCCAGCGGTGCTTTGCGCCATTCACAACTTCATGCGAAGAACCAACAGTGATATATTTGATCTTGCCCTCGAGTATGGGCAAGATCTTGCAGAGGATGATGGTGTTGGATCTGGCGCACATTCAGAGGGTCCAGCAGATGCTGCTGAGTGCAGACACGCAGACACTCATAGGGACAGAATTGCACAAGCAATGTGGACTGATTATCTTGCAGAACGTGCACAAAGGGGACTCCCATTGCCATAGTTGTAGGTGATACATGGATTCTGTACTATGAAATGGTCTGTATGTTGCTACAACACAATCATATATTCTTGCGAGTCCACTGATCATCATGGTGCACTGCCGCAAAGCACTCGCTTCTCTTCCAACCACTCAAGCCTCGTCACCTCATCGAACGAGTAGAAAATGATAGCCTGGGTCTCGTGTTCACCTAGAAAGTTGGCAATGCTCAAGCGCTCTTTGCTTGTGAGGTTTGTATATTTATTGAGGAGGGAAATGGCGCTCCCAACATGTGTGGAAGGCTGTGGCTGCACTAGCAGCTGCACCGGGGCTAACACAAGGTTCTTCTGCATCTCATGCACTACTTCAATGAGGCTCTTCATCGTTTCCATACCCTCCTGCTGTGCCAATAGTGTGGCAGGTGGTGGTTGACTTTGCTTCTGGGAGCCTGCAACTGACACAGTAGAAAGTGCGCTGTATTTTTGCTTTCCACGGCTTATGCTTGTCCATGCTGAGCCACCGGCAGAGGTAGACCCTTCAGTGGAAGGAGCAAGAAAGGTAGATGGAGAAATAGGTGGCTCAAGGTCCATTGAGGATGGTGGCGCTGAGGATGGTGGCGGCCCTGGAAGTGCATTATCTGTGGCTGGGGGGATGGAGGATAGTGTGTTGTCATTGGCGACAATGGTAGTAGGTCAGAAGACGTGTGAGCCTTTTGACTTGCTTGGCATCAACTGCTGCATGATCTCGAAGTGGTCAAAGCCTTTCACCATGAAGGGCTTTGCATGAGGATGTGACTAAAAACAATGTCAGTAGAGGGGCATGCATGCGGCAGTCTATTGCAATGACTTACCTTTGTAAAGCACACCCAGACATCATCCTTTCTGTCTGTGATACCCGCTCCATGCTCATCACTCCAAGTAAAACCTGACGTACACTTGATTTCATTGACACTTTGGTATGCTTTCTTTAACTATAAAAATATATGTCATTGATTTGCTGGCAGCTGAAAGACTCTGGAAACATACTGCTGTCCATTTATTCTTGCAAACTCCACCACTCTTTTCTGCACCCCTTTGATGCAGGTGTCTTGTCTTGAGGTGCACAGATGCTTGATTGAAGGTGGCCAACTTGAAGCCTCCATCGCCTGATGAAGGAAGGGCCAGCAGAAGGAACTCGAGAAGGGTTATTTTCTCCGCCTTTGACCACACCGCAGGAGCCTTCCTGATCGTTCCACCGGATGCAGCAGCCAATGTCACATCTATAGTACCTTGAGAACATAGGGAATGCAAAGAGCCACTGCTTGATTTATCAGACATTATGGTGATAGAGTATCTTTTGTTTTATTAGATGCTTATCAATGCAGTCAGGTCATCACATGTGGTCATCACGTGCAGTTTGAACCAGGAATTTTGAACCCAGAGTCGTTGTCCAAACTGCACCTTATGAGTGAGCCACTCACAATTGTCAATAAAGTTATCTACAGCCTTTCACTTCAAAGGTACACACTCCTGGAGAATAATTGATTCTCAAGTGATACCCAATAATAGCTTGAACTAAACATACCTCCAGGGAAGGTGATGATGACAGGGAGTCTAACAAGCATATAGAACTTGTATTTCCAATGCCTAACAAAATCTGCATAAAGATTTCATATGAGAGCAAGAACACGTTGAACAGGAAGAAATTATCTTTGCATGGGGTTGACTTTGAAAGATACCCATGATAACAGGATACAGAATATGCACAACATAGTGTAGTCCAGCTAATTTATATGATCAGCGTCATCATACAAAAAATATCAAGATCACTTACTTTTTCCTATTCTAGGATTCCCCATCTTATTGTAACTCATCTGGGATGCATCACACAATGCAATCACTGCATTGGAGGGTGTGTGCCTTCTCTTCTTTTGTGAGTGAGCAGATTGATAATTCACCAGGGGGCTTTGTAATCCTAGCAGAACAACAAACAATGAACAATAAAGAATTGCAAGCCCTTTGGAGCAACAGAAATGCCAAGTCTAAGCCACATTTGCAGCAACAAAACATATTGTAAGTGATGGTTCATTTGATGCGAATAGAGGGGCTTACTAGTGATACTGCCATCTGCATATGTGCAGAATTGCCTAGACTTCAAAGCAAACCTAATTAAAAAATTGAGTTTGAGTCTCAATTTTGATGAAGTCAACACACAATGACACCCACCAGTACATATGACTCAAGTATCATTACACCAGTTCATCAAGCATGTATGTCTATAAATTCACACTTCAGCAATTTCCAGTTCACTATAATAACCCTAGACCTCTCATTTGTCTCTTTTTCCTTTCCACCACCACCATACATAGTCTGTAGTCTGTAGCTTAGGCATTTGTAGCAGAATTTTATAGGATAGATATATATACTTGTTAAACTGGTGTAATGGTATCTAATGCTATAACTTTCATTAAGTTGAGTCATACCAGTGGGTGTAATCATGTTTGACTTCATCAAATTTGTCAAGACTCAAACTTGATTTTTTAATTAGGAGATTGTCACAATGCCAATGTACATGCTTAAGCTTCAAATTCATGAAGTAACAATAATGCTAATATGAACTTATGATAGACTAGATTTCATTTTCATGTTGCTGCTTCTATTACTTGTAGAGGTAGACAAAAGGGTCCTGCTTATTCTGATACATTGGTCAAGCAAAAAACCCTTGCACTCTGCCTGGATCTGATCCCCCCTCTTGAGAAGAATGAGAGCATGCTTGTTTTACCTCAGGGCAACATCATCCATTTGTCATTACACAGCCAATCATCATCAAGTCACCATAAAAGATCTAGTTCAGGACATTCACAGACTCATCCAATTTTTTTGATTCATGATATCAAGTTTGTAGTAATCATAGTAATCACAGTCAGATAATGGTTGCATATGTCAAACAATGAAAGAAAACTGATTTGTGATACAGAGGACATAAGTGGATATTTGTAAAGTATCAGTAGGCTTCAACATGAAATAACTGAAGCCACTGAGCCAAGCGCCCATGTGGCTAAATATCCTCAAACCTACTTTTCTTGCTGGATGTCATAAGCTCCAGCCTTGAATAACATTGTGACTTCATAAAGCAGTGCTGTTTTATGTGGTACTTCCTATAGGAAGTAATATGTTGTGAAACAGGGAGATCCTGAGGCCAGCTGTCCAATCTAAGGTAAAAATCTTAAATTGCCAGTATCTTGTTGTGCGACTTCAAGATTTTCATGTGCTCTTTCATCTTGTAGGCAGGATTTGCCTTCATGAAATTTGTGAGGCATGTTATTTCACTGGCATCTGATTTTAGACCTTCCATCTACTCGACCATCTGATTGTAGACTTCCTGCTGCTCCTGAGCGACAAGAGTATACCAAAGTGCAAAGAGCTCTGCAAGAGCAACAATAAGCTCATTGAGTGGTTTGTGATTGACAAATACATCTTCCAAAAAATGCATTCTTGAGGTGAGAAAGCCTGATTTCATGAATGATCCAACTCCCTCCAACTCATCAACTTTGAAGACATCCTTCATAAGTAATGTTTGGGCAGGGATGGTCAAGTGAGTTATCATGTACATCAAGGCAACCCATAGAACAACATAGAGACTGGACTCTAGGTCATTCTTGACATCATGTTTGGGATCTCTATTTGGACCAGGTGAGCCAACATGAATTGCCATGTTCCCTTGATGACAGCATATTTAGTACAATTAACTAACTTAGGGAACAAACTGTATAATTTACTTGTCAAGCACCTTGAATGGTGATCAACTTTGAGAGGTCCCAGTCAATGAGGATGCCCTTGCCCTTGTAGATGACAACATTTCCAGCACTAAGGTCTTGATGTAACATGCCTGCTTTATGATATGCTTCCTTATGGGCTATAGCAATATGAATATAATAATGCCTGTGGACAAGGTGGAAATAAAATATGTACCAATTAATGTGTCACAAATTATTGTGACAAGCTGATGAGAGCTTGTGAACTCATGAGACTCTTTGCCCACAATATTCAGAACCAAGCAATAATGGACATGTGAAGTGATCATGGCATGTTCACATGCCTAGGGAGCAAGCACAAACTTGCAAGTCTGCAAAGCTTGTTAAGGAAGAGAGGGTATGTTGTAACATGCAATGCATGATGCAACATTGGAAACCTTGTGTTTTGCTAATTACCTGTATATCTCACCTTCTGGTAAGATATCGGGATTCGCAACCTGCCAAGAGTCTTTGAACATAACAACATTTTTGCTGTTAATGTCATATGCAGGACACATGTGTGTACATCAGCCTATAGGAGTTTGACCAACTGGTATAGGTGCAGGAAAAATCAAAGTAATCAGGTCAGGGTTATTGACAGCAGGCACAGTCACTTTGAACATGTGCCTGGTAGCAGGAAGGTCCAACTTCAGTCTTGCAAGGCAAGCTTCCTCTACACTAGCAGGTGTCACTGAAGTGTTGACATCACACACTGCAGGTGATGCCTGTGTGTAATAATGGCAAAAGTCTGCCAAATGTGGTCCTTTATTGTAATAAATGGCAGAAGAAACAGTAACTCCCTCCCTGTCCCATCTTAGGATGTAAGCTTGTTCACAGACAATCAGAACAGAGAATGCATGAGTCTGATATTGTGTGCCAAGTTGAGCTGCAGTGTAGCTTGTTATTTGTCCCAGTATGTCCATGGCCTTGTCAGTCTCAGATATAAAGTGTGCTAAACCATCTGCTGGTGTGTAGAATGGATTGTGATGTGGTTCCCACTTGAATTCAATGACCACTTCTGTGGCTGAAATATTGCAGGAGGATTGTATAGTGTGGGGTATTGAGGCCCCATTGGTATAAACACAGACATCCAGTTTGATTTGAAAGGAGAATGCTTTGCAGTTTGTTGTGTCTGGGCTGCTGTGGGTGTCAATAAATGATAGACCAGGAGCAAAAGATGCCACAGTGTCAATCTGCACTTGTAATCAGGCTGGTAATGATCTTATCATGGTTGAAGCACTTACAAATGGAATATAAGCTGAGGTCTCCAAGGTAGTAGAAACCATGCTGTCAAATGTGCCCTCTGAGAAGGAGGTTAAAGATTGATAATCCGGGATCATTGAAGGTGACAGGAATTCTTTAACTGGCGTTGCCATAATCCACTCTCTATTATCTGACAACTATTGTGGGAGAACAATGTTCAGTGATATAAGTATAACAGATACCAAAATGACATACATTGTAGTTTATGGTTGTTTCTGAGAACAATAGTGCTCCAATGCTGGGATGATCAATGACTTATGAGTCTCCAAGAGAGCACAGGCACTAGTCAAATTAGCTTTAAACCAGTGGTCATTATACAAGTTGTGTGGAAGCCATTGAATCGCAATGGAATTTTGAGCTGCACATTTCTGCTCCAAGATATGTGGAAGGGATAAATTTCCAATTGGAATGGTCATATTTTCTTCATGGGTTGCTGAAGCATATGTTTCCACAGCATGTAGTAACTGAGTGATATCAGGATTGAGCCATGGAAGACCTACTCACTGTACTACCTTTGGATACTCTCCAATTGGTATCTGTTTCATCCCCACTAACTCCATCAATGTCTAAGTGATCAATGATGTGCCCAATGGTGTCCCAGGTATCAGGGTTATAGTGTCAATTTTGTGCCACTATTTTTCTTCATCTCTTGAGAGTCTAAAAGCACATTCAGATGGTACAAGGATAAAACACTGTTCACCTACCCCATGTTTTTGGGTGTTACACCTATCTAAGTGTTGTCTTCATTCATTGCAGCATAACAATGCATGAGACACAGAATTCATCTCCTCCAGATTGGAATATTTGCTAATGTGTGTATGTTGCTGACACTCACATTGAGTTCAGCATAGCTTGTCAATATACAATGAGTGCAGATTGCTGAGACTCATGGCCTCCATATGGAAAAGAACTTGCACATAGGTGCCATTCTTGATCTTTGCTTGGAAGTCTATAACTAGGATGTTGATTATATCTGTATTCCATAAAGACTTTTTCAATGAGTCACTCCAGTTGATGGAGAGGTCATCTAGCATGGAACAACAGTCATGATCATGGTTGAAGGCTTGAACAGTTTCAATTGAAGGAGATTGAGGTAGTGAGCCATTTTTACCCTTGAGTAACCTTTTCTCTTGTAGATAGCTGTGGAATGCAACCTGATATAATTAGTTGCCATGATTAAATAGGAATGTTAACACACATACATGCAAATGATTCATTGAGCCTCTCTTGCTAGGGCACTTCCACCAGGGATGAGGTGCCAAACTATCATCACTGTCACTTGCTTGGGTATCTGATGAAGAATCCTCCTTACAAGTGTGAGGTTGGTGATGAACAGAGATGTTTCTCATATTGTTTGATAGCCATTCGACCATAGAAGGAATCATAGCATTGATAGCATCCTTCAAAGCTGGCATTAACATGTTGTGAGACAGTTCAAGCAAGCGCTATGTGACAAGCTGGTCAAGATGAGTTTCAATGGTAGAGGGCATTATAAATGGTCTTTCTGATGAAGGAGTTTGGAGTGGGGGATTTGTGGATTTGGAATTAACAATGGGACTCATGTCCATCATGAGGGCAAGACTGGTGGCTTGAGGCTGGATTGAATGCAAGCCATGGTCAGTTTCCATTCAGAGATGAAGGTCACAGTCCATTGAAACATAATTTTCCCCACCACTAGATGGAGGCATGGAAAACATCAGCTGACACCCAGTGCCTGTAATGAAGTATTAGCATGAAATGTAGCCAGACATGCACTTTATTGACACTGACCATCATATAAAGTACTGGCACAACCTGACATATCAGGACTTCTTGAATGACTGCTGGCTCTGCAGTATGGCACTTCATCTGCCCTATTCAACACTTGACGA
This sequence comes from Suillus sp. MG131, assembly GCA_003313855.1. NCBI lineage: Eukaryota > Fungi > Basidiomycota > Agaricomycetes > Boletales > Suillaceae > Suillus > Suillus sp. MG131. The sequence continues at coordinate 7,676 of QLOO01000476.1, read as the reverse complement.
CTCCTATGATCTACACTTGATCCAGCATAAGGTATATCTGGCCAACTAGCCAGTGCTTGACTCACAGCTGTAACAGAAGTAAGGGATGGAGAGTGAGATTGTGAAGAACAAGACTGTAACGCTGGATGCATGGATTGAGGCTCTGTATTGATAGGCACAGATGGGTGGGTTGTAAGTACTGCATTCATAGCATTCACAGCACAAGGATAGAATGGGATATAAGGCAAGTATGGCAGTGAGGCAACATGAAGTCTACCAATATGTTCTCAATGTTCTGGCAAGAGGGGGCCTTGAGCCAATGATGAGCTGCATGTTATGAAACTGCAAGCAAAAATATGTTAGAAGATCCAAAATTTGTGTTCACACTTGTGTATGATGGAGCCTAGTTTGTTAAGTGCTGATGCAAGTTTGCCAGGTGAAGGATTCATGGGTGGTCTCCCTAAAGGACCAAGGGGAGAAGTACTGTTAGGCAAAGACATGTGTGGGTGATGGCAACTTGGGGACAATTCACCCTGTTAGATATATGCCTTGAAGTCAATGATCTAGACAATCACAATCATCAAATTGGTCAACAGAAGGCACTAGGCACTCACGAAACCTTGTGTTTCATATTTTGGGGTATTTAGCCTGCCCTTGGTTACTGCATTTGCTATTGTTCACGATTGTTGTTTGAGCAATGTTAATAGGAGTAAGTACTGCAAGAGGGTTCATGATGCTATTGTAAATCAGTACTGTTGCCAAAAAGATACCACTTGAATCTAATACTATATTTCTATTGTACATCTGCATATAGTAATGGGTATGTAGTCCTACAGTAGTACATCGAAAGAAAAGAGATCAGCAACATATTTTCAAGGCTTAAATAGTGAATGAAACTCAATGAAACTCAGCCTGGGAAAATCAGCCACAAATGCTCTGACCCCTAACCAATTTAAGTTTGCATACACTAAAGTTACATTGCACTATTGATAGCATGTAGATCAAATTTATTTGTTTAAACACTGATAATATACCACTCTGAATATGCCTCTCTGCAGATAATCCAAATATAAGAGGGTGAAACCAAGGGCAAAGCAGAAGAATCCTATGGCAAGTAAGACTGATGTCACCTGTGCAAGCCAGGTGTATGGTGGCTGTGAAGTTTGCAATAAAGTTAGCAACACCAAGGGTGGTTTAATAAACAGATGAATACCTGTTGTAAAATCATTGGCTCAGTTCTTCTCTGACAGCCAACAGGGTGTGCTCAACTTTGACGTGACCCAAGACTTGGAACTGAAGTGGTAGTTTGGTCCTTGTGCTACATGTCAGTGGTGCTTTTGGCAAAGAGAATGACATACATAGGGCATGTGTAAAAAGATAAGTGTGCAATAGTGAGTGGTATGGACTCTGTTTATAGAGGCTCAACAATTACTGGCAAGGTTACCAGTGCTGTATAATCAGCAACAATAAACAAGGCCTATCACAATGGGTCACACTGTTATATACAAAATCCATGATTATTTCAATTAACTACATTTCTAAGGCACAAGGAAATTTTTTTCCTTCCTTCATTGTAATTACAGCTTTGTTCCTCTTTGCCACCTTGGTAATATAGACAGTTGTGATATCATCTCCACATATCACCACAAAATGCTTGCTGCTGCCTGTTGGGGGCTCTGCACTAATGTAGCACATTGGAATTTCATCTTCTTTTGACCATTGTTCTTTGTTTTTGAAGTGTATCTGACTGCAACATTTCCATACACAACTAGTCCACTCATCAGAAGGAATGGATCTGGAACCCATGTGCAAACTAGGTGATCATGATAATTCTGATACCATGTACCAAACAGCACTGGTAGAACCCTTAAAACCAACTGGCACTGAGCTAGTAATGAGCTTAATCTGCTACTGCACAGAAATCATGTGGCTGATCAAGGAGTTAAATGGTAGAAAGCAATAGTAATTGAAGTGACTCATGGGATGTATCTGGGATATCAGAATGTTTCTCCTCCTTGTCATCAGGATTCACTCACCAAGGATCATATGCTAAGGTAACTTGTATTACTTCCATGCAGAAAAGTTATGTTATGAAAAGCTTACCAGGGACTGTAGATGGCACTTCTTCAAACAGCTTGTCACTGGGGTCAAGTGACCATGAATCAGGATATGGCATAGAGGTGGACTGTGATGGAGGTGGACTTGGAGGTGGGGTGTGGGCTCTCATAAGCCTCTGGATGTACGATTGACACAACATCTGAATGAAGATCTCCAACTGTGCAGTTGACAATCTACCTCCATTAATAATTTCCCCTGTTTCACTGTCTACCTGTAAGTAGTAATGAAAGAGATCAGCAAGTATGGGACTAACCTAATGACATGGCTTCATGGAAGTTGTTGCCTTTGACCTTGGAAAAGGTTGACTTAACAGGTATCATGTATGAGAGAGCACAGCATTCCATGCAGCGATTTCATGTGGCCATGAATCACAATTACTTGCTTGCCAATAAAGCTTTTCACACTGCAGGCATTTTCCCATGTTTCTCCAAAAAACATCCAAAAAACATTAATTGAGAAGATAGAAATTTCCTCTCATGTTGCCTGTCAAAACATTGAAAAAAATTAATTCATGTGTTAAAGATTTTCTGTGCATGGAACATGATACAAAAATCAGACATGTTCTATTAAGGATAATACTGGATTTTCTATCTGTTGTCTTTTAAATAACAGCTTACAATAATGTTAAATTTTTGTCCAAATATACTATGTTTTTCAAATGTTTTGTGTGTATTTGAAAACACAGATAAGAAATTTACCCTCATTGTTCACTGCTGTTTAAAAGAAAATAGATAGAAAATCCAGTATTATCCTTCAAGGAATGTGTTCAATTTTTGTATCATGTTCCATGCACAGAAAATCTTTAATACATGAATTAATTTTTTCCAATGTTTTGACAGGCAATAAAAGAGGAAATTTCCATCTTCTCAATCAATGTTTTTTAGATGTTTGTTGGAGAAAAATGGGAATATGCCTGCAGTGTCATTGGGTCATGCTCTGCTGTTGAGCTGGCTCTGGTGGCATGAGTAATAGCAATTGTGATTTGAGATGGATATAGTCAAATGAGAACAAAGAATGTCTGATGCTGTCCATACCTTTGCATAGGGACCTTGGAATGTCAAGGTGTTGTTGCTTAGGTCAACACCAAAGACAGTGCCCAACAGGTTCCATGCTCCCCCTCTTACAACTTGTATAATGTCTCCAGCTGCCATGTCATATCTGCATGCTGGAAAAAATTGCAGGACAGATTGATTAGGAGACATACTGACCCAGGGAACTGACACTGTCAGATAGGTGTTTTGTGTACCTGAGATGAGGAAAGTCAACTGGTTAGATGCAGCATTGACAGTTATTACTGTCCCTGTCTTCAGGTGAAGGTCCCCTGCTTTTTGTATAGTGATATCATCACCTCTCACACTGCAGGCATTTTCCTATTTTTCTCCAAAAAACATCCAAAAAACATTGATTAAGAAGATAGAAATTTCCTCTTGTGTTGCCTATCAAAACATTGAAAAAATTAATTCATGTGTTTCAGATTTTCTGTGCATGGAACATGATACAAAAATTGGACATGTTCTGTCAAGAATAATACTGGATTTTCTATCTGTTGTCTTCCAAATAGCAGCTTACAGTAATGTTAAATTTTTGTCCAAATATACTATGTTTTTAACTGTTTTGTATATATTTGAAAACATAGACAAGAAATTTAACCTCATTGTTCACTGCCATTTAAAAGAAATAGATGGAAAATCCAGTATTATCCTTGAAGGAACATGTTCAATTTTTGTATCATGTTCCATGCACAGAAAATCTTTAACACATGAATTAATTTTTTCCAATGTTTTGACAGATAATATGAGAGGAAATTTCTATCTTCTCAATCAATGTTTTTTAGACATTTGTTGGAGAAAAATGGGAATATGCCTGCAGTGTCATCAGTTTGAGATTATCAGGAAGTGCAGTTGATGTTTGCACAATGGTACTAAATAAAATGGATAACCTGCAATGGATGATGTTGGTCTAGACAGAGTTACTTGATACAATGAACTAGATTGGTGTATTAGCTATTGACTTTTCAAGGGGTGAGCAACCACTCACCTCAGATTTTGTAACTGGGTCCAGGACAACAAGGGTATCACTGACAACTTCAAGAACTATTCCTTCCTTGCCCTTACACTCCAATTTCTCTGCACTTGTATCTAATACATGGATATGATGTCCTGAGCGAATACATCTCCACAGGTCCATGATGAGAAATGAGACTGGTTCACCTATTTCAATAAGTTCACTATTTGACCCTGGAACATAGGCCAGATCCACCAATGCTGTGCCATCATTGATCTTTATAGCCAGTATGATGCCCCAGGTCCCTGCCATAGCCCCAGAGATAACCTGCACCTCATCACCTTCTATCTAGTGCTGAGCAGAATAGATATACATGCTAACAAAGATGAATTCCGGGTTGTACCTCGACTCCTTGTGGAGGGCAATGTCCTACACAGTAGGGAGGGATATTCTGATGACATCCATAAGATGCCATTCGATGCACATGAGGACATGGATGTATTTTTGACCTTGGTAGCTGTATTGATCAACACTGGCAGGGTGCTCAAGAAGGCAATGCTCCTATCTGAGCTTCCCAATGTCCCTTGGATTGCCTAGTTGTCTGGATGCTACTAACAACTTTACAGTCTTTGTAGAGTTGTTATATGATAGCCTGTATGCTATATCATGATTGTATGCTCCACAGGTCATGCAATACCATCCAGGAATGGCCATAGTTGTGGGCTGAGTTGGATCATTGGAAATGAATATGCACCAGAGGAGGCAATCAGCATGAGAAAGTGGAAAGACTGTTCAGATGATGAGGGAATTGGGTGCAGTGACATACAAATGTCCAGGGAGTGTTGGATGGGTGTTTGTAAGCCAAATGCTTGGATGGACACTGCAAGAAATGATGTCTTTGATGCTGCAAAGTCACTGAGCACGACACAAATGGATTAAAAATTCAGACACAAACCAGATACTGTTATAAGCCATTCATCTGGCTTTCTAGGCACAATCACTTGTTGATCATCACATTCTTGCTCATCCAAGATGATATGTGGTGGCCTTGCAGCTCCTTGGCCAAACTGCTTATCAATGTCTTTGACTGCTTGCATAAAGCTATTGACAGGATGACTTGATGAGGGGTTGACTGGGGTTCTGTCTGATAAAACAGGAATGTAGTGTGCTTTGATGCCTGCAAGGTTATCTAATACAATATTGATATCACCATCTCCACTGAATAAAGAGTCCACCACCTCCTTCCAATCTCCTTCATGATATCTATCACTGAGACAAGTATGTAATTTGTTCAGCATGTCCCCAAACGACATGTCTGTCATTAGGTGTTCTCAAAAGATGTTCCAAGCACTGACATCCTTCAAAGGAGATGAAGGATGCATGTCATTGTTATTGGACTCATCGTCTACAGTGTTGTCTAAGACTAGAAACAATCAATCTAGATGAAGAGGAACTAGATAGTGTACAATGATAATCCATGAAGCTTCACCTTCATCATCATCATCATCATCATCATCATTATCATCATCATGCAGTAATGGCTTACCTTTGATGTTTCTTGAGACATTTTAGTGCATTTGCCATGTCCTCTGATGTGTTCTTGGATGCTAGATGGTCGCTTAGACATTTGTACAACTACTGTTTAATCTAGTATAAGTGCTCAGATGATGAAAGTAGGAAAGGAAACCATGATACAAGCATTGCATCTATTTATAGTGAATCCCAATTTGGAAAGAGACACTGCCCACTCAGAACTCAGTCCACAATCTGACAAATATGGTAATGATATTGTGTGACTAAGCATATTGTAAGGACGGAGCAATTTCCAATATGGCATCAATGGTACAAGTAGTGGTACAAGTAGGTAGTTACATGGAAAAAACAGCAGCTAGTATTTAATAAATGGTATGCAGGCATGTTGAAGTAACATGTAAAGCATGGAAAAGGCACTTGATTGCAGAGCATGCATAAGGACATTCACAAGGATGCAGACGATAGCAAACTGTACTAGTTGAACTGTAGTTGATTGAGATGGGGATGAAAGAGATATTACATGCTCCTCCAGCATCTAATCTGAATTAGACATCATCAAACACTGAATAGAGCTCACTTACACATTGCTCTCCCCCCATACTTTCATGCTACTATGCTCATTAAGGCAGGTGCCAGTGATAACAACACACTTTGAGCATCCTTTGTGAGACTAGCTAATGTGAGCATTATGTTGTCAGCCACTGGGCAAAATATCACTTACCACTACAGGTGTGATGCAATTGCCACAATTACCATGTTCCAACTGTCCACAGTATGCACCTGTGGTGTAATCAAAAATTTATGCAAACCCATCATCACTACCTACAAACAGTAAGCCCGACTGTTGAGCAACAGAGATCTGCAAAGGGATATTGCACAAAATAACATGCTTGAAGGACTGCATGTGCATGAGGTTGGGGATGGCATATTTGTCAATGCCATCTTTGAGGTTGCTCATGAGCAAGTAATTGCCATCGAGAGCAGTATTACCACTGAAACACACCGGTTAATGAAAGTCTAACAGCATTAAATAAAACTGATGTACACCCTGCTTAAGACCTTTTTGTGCCATTTGAGATCTCAAGGCTCTATTGAATAACAAAATCTCAGAGCATGTCAGCTACAACAATCAGAATTGAGGAACATCAACTAACACATCACCACTTTCCAGGTATGACACCAACAATGAAGCACCCTGGTCATAAAGTTGAATAGTGCATGCAACATATACCTGCTTCTTGGGCTGAGAGACCATTGGAATGAATGTCTCTTATAGATAAAATGAATTAGTAGAGACACAATGCTACAGTGGCTATGTACTCTCTGATGTGAGTTTCCACACTTGTGGGTGACTGTCACCAGCACTTGCAAGTCTGCAATGATTGGAATCCCAAGCAAGAGATTCAATCACACCCAAATGGCCTATGGTTGCACTCCAGAATTCACAAAGTGCCTAGCATAATGAGCATAAGTGTGAGCCAAACTCTATAAGCATATTATGCACTTGTGTCATTAATTTGTTCATACATTTGGATGTTGCCATCGGATGCTCCAAATGCAAACACAGTTTCTCTGCAATCATTGATGTCTACCCAGGTAATGGCACTAATATATCCTGCCACTGGTAAATGTATTTCCTGGATCATTTCACCTGATGTGAGACTCTGTCAAGATCATGCTCAAGAAGGACTATATCTAACGGGCTTGGCCTCAGCTTGTGCACTGTGCCCCTTTCCCAAGTATGTGCCCTGTATTTCTAGGGGGTATGACAGGATCCGGGCGAGTCTGGGTGATAGTATAACAGGACCCGGGTATCTGGATTATATTACGATAGGATATCCAGTCAATGTCCAGATATGGGTTGGATGGAAGAGATGAGACTAATCTGGACGAAGTCTGGGTTAGAAACTGACAGAGAAAGACTACCCAAGGGTAGAGCCGAAGGTATAGACTTAAGGATGTAATCCTAAGTCTTGGATGGTTGACTAGAGACTGAGCTCAGGTCCGGAGGAACAGGAATGAGCAGAACTATGGTTGATATT
>QLOO01000475.1:0-15881 GCA_003313855.1 Suillus sp. MG131 | reverse complement strand
TCTACATATTCCCCACATGGGCTCACCCGCCTCCATCAGGAATAATATCCCTCCTGGCCCATCCGTCATAGGGATATTTCTACTATCAGCTACCTTGGTAGACCCATCTACATAATATCCAACTACCTCGGCCCATCCGTCTATGGAATATTCATGTCCATCAGCCCACTCATCTGCTCTACATATTCCCCACATGGGCCCACCCGCCTCCATCGGGAATAATATGTTTCCCGGCCCATCCGTCATAGTCAGGGATATTTCTACCATCAGCTACCTTGGTAGACCCATCTACATAATATCCAACTACCTCGGCCCATCCGTCTATGGAATATTCATGTCCATTGGCCCACTCATCTACTCTACATATCCCCCACATGGGCCCACCCGACTCTATCGGGAATAATATTTCTCCCGGCCCATCCATCATAGTCGAGGATATGTTTACCTTCGGCCCATAGTCCGCTGGCCCGTATCATATGGGATATTATGTACGTCCGTTCACTCGTATAATACGGAGATATGTCACTGCATTATGTGCTCCACCAGCAGGCAAGTGCATGCTGATGACATGCCTCACCTTGTGAGGGCAGGTCATGCCACCAGTGGTGCTCCTTTTTGCTGTAAAAAGGAATAAGTTGGTTAGTATCATGCACACATACTAAAGGAACCACTTATGCAGCAGCAAGCATGTCTTGTGTGCCTTGCTGCAAGGCTTGCAGCATGCAGTGGGCCTGGGCACACACTCTAGATGGCCTGCTTGGCAGCACTCATACTTGGGGTTGTTCCCCATGGTCATGTGCCCCCCATAGCGCTATAATAAGCTGTCAGCAATTGCCTAATGCATAAGAAAACAAGAGCAGGCACTCACTGGCTCACCCATGTCTGAGTTGACCTCAGGTGCCTTCTCAGCATGCACCATGTGAAGCTCCTCAGCACGAGCCATGACCTCTTCTGCCATCTTCTCCCAATCACTGACTGTTTTTTGTATAATGCACATCTAAGTCTTCACCTCACCAAGGAGCATGAGTGTTTCATCACTCAAATCAAGTGCAACCCTAGTAGCCTCAGTGTCCTTCCCACATGTGATCATCATATCCTGCAAATACACAACATATCAGGCAACCATCAAAGTGAAAAACAAATGACCACTCACCTGTACACATGCCCAGTCTTGCAACCAGGTCTCAATGTCCTCAAGCAGTTCCTGCTTGAGATCAGGACCCATCATTGCAGACCCATCAAACACAACCAAGGCAGCTGCCCAGACATGCAGGAGTCTTGTTCATGCGCTCCTCCATACAAGTTTTTGGCTTAGGAGAAGAAGCAGCAGCAGGAGAGGGGGCAGAAGCAGCCATATCAATTGAAAAGGCAGGCATTATTAAAAAAAAAAAGCAGAGTTTGCAAAGTAGCAATGGTTGAGGAAGAAGGATGATGCACATTGATCGCCTTATATGTGCCTCTCCCATATTAGGTCAGCACAATGCCACTAATGTCCAAGGTTTCAGCACCCACCAAACCACTTCACTGCCACTGTCTCACTCAGACCAAATTCCTCTGCATCATGGGATTCGATCCCCTGAAATTTGCCAAGTCCATTTGCACCATGCACCTGACTGGGGACAGTCAGTATTTGAGTCCCCCATAGTTGTAGAGACTCACACCTCTACAGGCACTTTCCTTGGTCTCTCCCATTTCCCCTATACACACTCCAGCTCTAGTCCATAGGACAAGCCACATGCTCTGGCACATCCTCTTCGCCTGGCACTTATTACATGTGCAATGCACGCAAGTCACACATCACACTCCTACCAAGGATCCTTCACAGTCCATCTGCCCGTCCATTCCATGTCCCCATTGGTTTATTGGTGTGTTCTCACATTACCTCCCCGCACCTAACACATACACAGGGTCCATTACACATCCATTGCGCTCCATGCACCTGATGAGACCCTTACTTACATACCATGAATCTATCTATAGCATACTCACTTTTCAATCTCAGTTCTGTGCCTTAGTTTATAGTAAGGACTGGAGGACTTGGAATGGGATCAGATTTTCTGCCCATCTTCCGTCAGTAGCAGCTATTCCCCCATAGTATGAATCAATATTTTTCTCCTTGCCTCTTCTGTTGGAGTGCAAGGGCAGTCACCCTCTAAGCCTCTCATCTTGTAGCCTGATCATGCAGGCTTACTTGATCATCTTTTCCTCACTCATCATATTTGCCATCACACCTCCCCCTTTAGTGTGTGCATTGCCCTTTATCTTTCCCCATTGTGTGCTTTACATGCACACTTGCATTCAGCACTTGTAGCATTGCGCTTCAGTGTGCCCCAAGTATTCCATTCATAGTAGAAGCATCCCTCATTCAGAGGAGTCCTTTTCTCAGTAGCCATCCTTTGGGTCAATTTGTCACTCATGCCCAGGATCTATTGTAGAGTGGAGCATTTGACCTTTTCTCTTGCAGTTTATATTCCTCACCTTCAGTGGCTCAGAGCTGTGCGAGGCATGTAGGATTTCAGGGATATGTCAGATCAAAGGAAATAATATGGGAAATGCACCAATAGACCTCTGTGGACATGGATAGGACATGCAGACAGCCAATAGAGGCAATCCTGAGGTTCACGCATGATGCATGACTGCACGAGCACTATAATGCAAAACCTGCCAAACAAAACAGCATGTGCCTGTGCTAGACTTGTCCTGAGGACTAGAGCTGGATGCTATAGGGAATGTGTGAGAAGCTGGAGGAGAGTGCCTGTAGAGGTGAGTCTCTACATTGTCCAGGACCATGCAGCTTGGGTTGAAAAAGCTGCTACTGATGTGCTGGATAATTCCATATTTCTTCATGATGGAGTGGATGAATTTAGGAAAACCAAGAACTTTGCTCACCCTGGACTTCACAAGGCCACCATACTTTTCCTATACACTGGGTCTTATTGTATTGCTCACAGGCAGCCCAATATATTTTGGAAGGAGATACCATTGACCTGCTTAGCTCTCGTCCACACAACAGTATTTCCTTGGTACTGGCACACTACTAATTTGCTGATACTTTTTTTTCAGTTCAATTGCATCTTTAATGGCCTCATTAAGAATGGAAATGGAAAATCTTTTCCGAAGTTCACTGCTAAGGAGTATGAGCCCATTTATAAAGCAATGCTCAAGCTGCTTCAAGATGTCATGGATGATCCCTACCCATGGGCTAAAGCTGGATGGTGAGTTGATTCTTTTTACAATGCTTGGCACTGATAAATTTCAAAAGGACAGTCCTGTAAGCTTGACCCATCAAAGCACTGCCACCTGTGCATCCAGCTTGACTGAGCACTGTAGTCACTGCACATACTATCCTCATATATCATTTTTCTATTTTTGTTTGCTGTCACATAGTCATGTGATTCAATCTATTGTTGATCATATGCTATTCTTAGATCAGAGGTCCAATAAGCATGATTTCTGTGCAGGTTTGTGAGCCTCTGTACAGACACATACAGAGAAAAATGATGCTATTGGGTATGTGCTTGGTGGTGCTTGGTGGGTCTGTGAGTATATGTACAGATGTTCACAAACAAAGGTGCTACTGTGGTGAGCTAGCTAGTAGGGACTAAGCTGTGTGTCTGGTGTGCTGTGTAGTTCTGTGTAGGTCTGTCCAGATTATGGGAATTTACTGATGCAGCCCTCCTTCCCCACCACCACCTCCCACCCTGGCCACTTTGTGGCATTTTCTGGACTCTCTTCTGTCTTTGTGGAAGGTCAAATATATTTTATATGATAAATATATTATTAATTAAGCCCATAATGGATGACTTTCCGTAGGCAAAATAATCCAGAATAGCATATACTGGAGTCTCAAAAAAATTACCAATACCGCTGATATGTTAACCTATACTAGAATAATCCCCCATATACTAGTCCAATAAATGTATTCTAGCCTTTGATGGACCATAATCTCACAATTTAGTACTTGCTTCTCAATGAAGTCAATGAAGATGAGGCTGAACTAATTGGTGGGAGGTAGACACTAGGTTGTATTTGGCAAATTGGAGCAGGCCAAAGGCAGACTAGTTAGGTAAGTAGTAACTAGTAAGTTCATTACTGACAAACACATAGTACATGGCACTGGGTATCACCTGGATAGTGGTGGGAGAAAGAGACATTAGCATACTTGGCAGAGGGTTGAAACATACCTTGGTAATATCACTGTGCAAGGTGCTGCATTTGAGCAAGGCTGATTATGTCAGCAGATATCACTTGCGTTATTGGCCTAAAATGGAAAGAAATTGTCTGCAAAGTCTATTCAGGGGGGTACCCCCCCAATAGATTAAGGTTTATTGGAGGGGGCAAAACAGAACATGTTTGCAAATTGACTGGACATGAACAGCAGCATTGCAGCACATATGCCCAATATGGGAATTTTATGATATGATATTCTAATCAGAATTTTTCAACCTATGGAAAGTCATCCAATAAGCCCTTCAGAGCACCCAGTTTAAATGCATAACAGGAATGGGTGAATATTGTAAGTATGGAAGACTTGTGGTCAAAGTAGCAAGTTAACTATGTAGTTACTGGTAATATACCTGTCATATCAGAACTATTGAAAAGGGCAAAGGATTGGGCAACTATGTGAGCTTGTCTTCAACAGTGAGCTCAAGCATTTTGTCATCACGCAGTATTACCAAAACAGGAAGTCACGCTATGTTTCAGCAATGGTACCCACCTGAGTGACACCTGTTCCCACACTTGTTAGTAATGTATATAGTATAACATGTTTGTTACTAATAAGAGAGGTAAGCCTACACCACAGTACTTCAGCGATAGCTGCAGCACTTAGCAGTGACTTCAGGAATATCAAGAGGGCAGGTAAATAGTATATATAATATAAATAACTTATTGGGCTATTGATTTGTCATCACCCCAGATATCTCCCAGGTGGCAGGTACAATGCTGCCACTACGCCTTCTGATGGTTCCCATGCCTCTCTCTTTTACCCTCCACATTATCGACAACAACGTGCTCATTATCCCACTCATTCCTGGCTCAATTCTAGCCATTCTTTTAGTTTTTGGGCTCTCTATGGACATCTGATAACTTTGTGGACATCTTTGTATTCATATGGCTCTCTTTTCACTGTCTCATCCCAGATAATCTCTTGCCAGGGTATGATGCCATTTTTACCTTCTGGCACTTCTTATGTCACTTTCTTTCAGTCTGCCCATCATTCAATACAATGTGCTTACCATCCTGCTTGTTTTGGTCCAAATATCTGCCTTCCTTCATTGCTCATTCTCTCAGTGGACAAGTGATGTCATCATTGATATCTTCTATGGTTCTCATGTGGCTCCTTTTGTCTGTGCAATCATAACTCCAACCTTGTGTTGATTGGCCTTTGCTGCTGCTTGCTTTTACTCTTCATGCAATGTGTCCTTGCCCAGGTTCCACACTACCACCATCATGGTCCCCCCAAGAAAACAGACATCAACATCATTGAGGGTTACCATGACTCTTCTCAGTAGTTCTATGGATCTTTGTACTACCAGATCATTGCTCTCTCAAATATGAGACTCACAGCTTCACAGGGAGCAAGAACAGCGCCAGATTTGAGGTATGACACTTATTCTCATGATGGTCTCTTGCTCACTATCATCAGACAATTCTTGACACATGCAGGAGCTGCTTGCTGAAACCAAGTTGGAGGCTGGGCATGATTCCTTGGAGACAATGGGCTTTGGAGACAAGATTGTTGATGATAGCAGAGATGAATTCACTGAGGACAAGCCTGTGGGAGGTTCCCTTCTGTCTGAATTTTTCAAGACATGCTCTCAAGAACAGTAAGTATTTTTCCCCCTCTACATATGTATCTAATATTTATCTCTAGGGAGCCTCAAGTATGCAGGTGCATTGATGTGCGGACCCGAACACAATGTAACCAGCATGCCAATGCTGCTTGGAAGGAGCAGATGCCCATCCTTGTCAATAGTTACTTGGCATGGAAACATGAAGCGCCATCTGACAATGACAATACCATTACATCTAATATATTCCACATTGATGTTATTGGAATTTCCAGTAAGGTCTCATTCCTTCAATACATGGCCCTTACTTACACTCAATCACATATTAAAAGGTTTTGCACATGCCATCACTATCTAGCAGCATCCTAATGAACCAGTGAATGTAGCCCTCCTTCATATGGGACTTTTGGGGTGCTCCCCACTACAACTGACTATCGCTATTCGCATTGAATGCCTCAAACTCTATCACCAAATATGATGACATCAATCTTCATTTAGTATCCAAGCGATTACAAAGGTTTTGTGTGTGCTTCATGATGTAAGAGTTGTAGGGTGTTATGTATGATGTTGTACTTACTTACTATATAGATTACATATTTTCAACAGTTTCACAATCAATTTTCTGATGTATTCAATATCTATCTGCAAATCTTGTGGGAAATTTGGAGTCATGTTGACTGGATCTTGGGCAAAGATTCCAATACCTGGCAGATCAATGGTTCTTGTCCTTCCTGTACATTCAAGGTAACACTCTATTCTCAAATACATAGATATGATTACATGGTATTTTACAGCAACCTAATGAGCCAATCTTGTCACCAGCACGGCTCCATGTGATGGATGGCAATTTCTCAGCCAAGTGATTGGACAGGTCAGGATCAGCTGATCTGCGACTATTTCAGAGCCAATATGTTATTTCTGAGGCCAAGGTGGACCAATTCAAGGATGACATTCAACATTGAACTAGTGAATCCTCTGTGGTAGACTCAATGATATTGAGTGCTTGCACAGAGAACTGGACTGCAGCCAAGGCTGTGGACAACAATAAAATTACTGTGTTTGACCAGACAGGGATTGTTCTTTTAGCATGTCATCATGGGCTCATTGAGTATGTAACTGAGATGAAGTGTAGTGGTGAACTGTATGTATTTTAACTCTCATTTGTACTATGCTAATCATTCACAAACAGTGCAAAATATGGTCTAGCCACAGTCAATAGACTGCTCAATGTCTGTGGCACAGATCAGGCTATCAGACATGACATTGCATGCTCATCTCGCAAAACAATTACGACAAGCTCTATCAGAGCCAAGGCAGCTGAACTAAATCTACAGGTTGTTGTAAATGCCTTCCATGGCTTTTCTCATGACTGCCGCTGTCAGCTTCAGAATCACCCTTTATATCTCAGTGGCCTAGGACTTGAAGATCTCAAGACTTATGAACACATCTTCGCTAGTTCAAACAGTGTTGTAATCTTGATCAGACATGCATCATACTTCCATTGGATGCAGTTCCTTGATCTCCACTTCAATCAGTGAGACATTGACAGGTACTCTGACCTCAGTATGTCTTTTTGAGCACCTAACAGCAATGGATTCTGGCTATTTCAGGCACATTTCTTTATAGTAACTATGTTCAAGCTCTTCAGATCATTGAGACCAACACACCTATCCTCAAGGAATTCAAGCAGCTCCATAATTTTACGGATGCAGACTTCATAAACTGGTGAAATGAGGAGCATGATTACCTCAGCAAGGTTGCTATGGAACCTACTTCAGATGCAATTGCAGCGGCTTACATTGAACAGCTCGAGAAACTTCAATATGCAGAGTTTGTCTTTGCACCCTGTTTACTCATGTAGTTCTCATCACACATGTTTTAGAGAAACATATGGCCATCTTACTTTTGTTCCCTTTCTGACATACACTCCTGCAAATTTCACTTACACATCTGGCCTCAATGCCACTGCTCACAACAATTCCAGGGCATTTGAATCTGAACATGCATCTGCACTATCACTGCAGGCATATTCCCATTTTTCCCCAAAAAACACCCAAAAAAAATTGATTGAGAAGATAGAAATTTTCTCTCATGTTGCCTGTCAAAACATTGAAAAAAAATAATTCATGTGTTCAAGATTTTCTGTGCATGGGACATGATACAAAAATTGGTCATGTTCCTTCAAGGATAATACTGGATTTTCCATCTATTTTCTTTTAAATAGCAGCTTACAATGAGGTTGAATTTCTTGTCTATGTTTTCAAATATATACAAAACATTTGAAAAACATAGTATATTTGGACAAAAATTTAACATTATTGTAAGTTGCTATTTAAAAGACAATAAATAGAAAAGCCAGTATTATCCTTGAAGGAACATGTCCAATTTTGTATCATATTCCATGTATAGAAAATCTTTAACACATGAATTAATTTTTTTCAATGTTTTGACAGGTAACATGAGAGGGGATTTCTATCTTCTCAATCAATGTTTTTTGGATGTTTTTTTGAGAAAAATGGGAATATGCCTGCAGTGTATGCAAATATGAGCTGCAATTGAATGCTGTTGAGGACTTTGAGTGTCATCACAGCATTACGGAGCAGTGGTTACCACATGACCCAAAATACATGCAAGCAGTCAGATATTCTCAGGAGCATCAATTCATTCATTCAGTTGAGGAATTGGAGGGCTTAGTTGTTCAGCGTCTTTTTGAGTTATCAAAAGCTAATCTTGCTAGCACTGGTAGGCACTTACTGGACATTGAAATAAGTGATGTACTCATGGACTGCCATAGGCTATAAGATGCGAAATATATCTCAAAGGCCATCACACGATGTTCAGCTGCCATCCAAACAGCTTTGAAGAAGTACAATAGACTCACACCCTTACAAAATCCACCATGTCCTGTACTTGACTATTCCGAAATTGTTGCATATGCATCTTTTGGTGAATTCTTGGTCCTGAAACACTCATGCCATGATATCCTCACAAAACCATGGACTATGTCTGCTAATCATGAGATGGCTGCAAAGTATTTCAAACTGGTGCAATCACATGAAGAGATTGTACAGCTCAATGTTGGGATCAAATGCTTACAGAGTTGGGTTGAGCATGAGGACAGGACCATGTTGGAGGCTATTGATTCACTCCTTGCTGATGATCCAGATTCTTCATCATAGCTGAGTTGAAGACATTGTATGCCAAGCACCACCATATCAACAACAACCATTGAAAGCGACTCCAACAAATTTACACACTCAACAGATACACAGGTGAACATCTTCCTACAGACCAGACAGTCATTGCACCCAATGGAGACAGTGATGATGAGGGTGGCATGAATGGTCCTGAAGATGATGATATGAGTAAGGAGGCCATGAGACTTGAAGATTTAGTGTCGCATTACTTGTAACCTTTGTACTGTTAATTCTGTCACATTGTGGCTTTAATTATAGATTCCTGCATCCTGTCGGGCATGACACAATATCTTGGTCATCCATATTGGCATTGCAAACTCCATAATCAAAACTAAGACTTAGGAAGCAAGTTGAGCTCTGTGCTGACCCTTTCAACATGTTCAATTGAACATTGTTTGTGAATCCTACTTGCTCTTGAACTGCTCCTTATGACTAATTTAGTTCTTGCTGCTATTATCAACTGCCTCCAAGTACTGAGCACCAAACAAAACTCATCTTACTTCTTGACTGTGCTCACTTCACTGTTGTTTGACTCAATAATGTCTATGTCACCTTGCTTGTTCCCTGTTGAGCTGGATCCTGTCCCTAATCATCTGGAGTATCTGGACTTGCAAGGGGAAATTATAAGTTTATCATTTAAATGATTTGAACTACTGTTGAATCTGTTTCTCAAGAAAGATCACTTCGATATAAAACTATCAGTAGCATTTGAGTTCTTAAAGAAACCAGGATGCTTCTGCACATTCCCTAACATTGTTACCGCTGTTACATCTTCTTGTCCCCTCGAGACTGGGGCTGAGGTGGCCACAGTGACAATTATCCATGATATCTTGCTTAATTGGCTTGTACCACTCATCCATCAGTGCTGGTTCTGCTGGGATAAGGTCAAACTACCTAAAAGAATGCTTCAAAGTACATATGATTCACTTGCAACTTTGATATGTTTGTTTTAACAGTTGTGCAGCAGGAATAGCAGCATTAGACCAAAATTCTACTGCTTCCTCTGAACATATCCAACCAGGCAGTTTCTTATTTCCAAATCCCTTAGACTCACCAAATGTTCGCCATGCTCATCAGACTCATCAGACTCCTGACAACAGTATCATGTCCTTCACATCTGAGTCATTTGACTTCCCATCTTTGTGGTCTAACACCATCCATTCAAGTGACTCAACTTTCTCTACATTTGGCAGCCCAAATTTTACTTCTACACCATTCCCTTGACCACCTGCACTTCCTGTGTCCAAGGGCCATGATCTCGCTAAAGCAAGTGGAGTCACAAAGCAGTGCCCTACACATGTCACAAGCCTAATGATGCTGGTTATCATATCCATATACTACCAGGCAGTGCGAATCCCCTCACAATACCATCACACCCTTTTGTCTTAGCAGCCCAGTCACTCACTAATACCAGTGCTGCTGTAGAACATGCTACTCGTATGACAGAAGATCACATTCTTTCAGGTGGTCTGAGTCCCCTTATGCCACCATCACAATCTTTCATATTAGCAAAGCCCACATCTCCCATAAAGAAACTAAAGGCTCAGCCAACTTCTTCTGATGTGAAGGAATCATGCAAATGTGACTATGTGGGTGTTTTAACCCTGAGAAATGTCCCAACACTAATGGATTCTGACAGGGAAAAAAAAACAGCTAGTCAACTATGAGACAGGAAATGCAGTACAAATGAAAACCATGTTGCAGGGCCACAAGGACAGAGTTTCAGTCACTAACCACATTTACCTCATGACATCGATCCAGGTCCTGTTCAGTCAACTTGCAATGTGGGTTATGACTGTATCTGTGGTGAAATTGACAACACACTTGTTAGCCTTTCCCTTCACTACAGTACTATGAACAAGATATGGCACTGCATCCATCAGGTTGAGGGATACTGAGCAAGCAGTTGGAAGGCCATACTTGCAAAGCTTGATGTCCCAGAAGAATGCCATCACACCATGCTTCAAATTATGGCTAGTGCAAGTTCTGACTGTAAACTTAGTGAGTTCTGCCTGTTCAGAATCTGTTTCAACCTGACTAACCTTCAATTTAGTCTTGCCTTAGCTATTTCACTTTGCTCCATTCTTGTGTATATTCCTAGCAATGTTGATTATTTGGATCACTTGTATTGCTTCATTCACAGTATCTCGCTTCGCTTCATGTATTTGTCCCTGGACTTGAAATGTATAAAATGTAGCTGCCATTCATTCCTTGACTTCAATGGTTCCTCATCCAACTCCTAAAATTCGTTGAGTGCACACACAATCAACAGTGACCCAAAAGGCTCAACAGCATGCCTGTCAGGAAGCACTTGCTGATGACATTGACACTGCCAAGGAGTTGTACAAAGCAGAGGCTGCTGAGATAGCACAAAAACATGGCCAGTAAGTCTGCATCATAAATATCTTATTGCTGATATATATTAATTGTCTTGTAGATCAGTGAAGTGGACCAGAAACCAACTGTTTCTTCATAGTCACATGCTGCAGAAGACCAGAGGTGTTAACTCCTGGAATGCATTTGTCAAAGCCTGACTCAAGGCTAAAAATGAAGGTCAGTGTAATAATTTAATTTGCAAAGTAATAACTGGTGCTCACGAATCTTTCCTTAGACTTAGGCAGAGGCGATGTCTTGTTACTTGAGGGTCTTATATAGAATGTGTATATAGTGACAGCACAACTATACAGGATAAGACTTCTTGCCAGTCCTCAAGTCCATGGTCAATGGATTTTCTACTTCTTGGAAGATAACATGGTGAGTTCTTTGGGAGGAATTACCTTCTCTTTGAATCTTCAGAGTTCAAGTATACAAAAAAAATGGATTTGCTGGCTAATGAACAGTTAGGTATGTTTCACCCTAGTAGGTCATGTTTCAACCTATGAAAGTCTGTTTCAACTTTTTCAAGTCTCCCTTACCAAAAAAGAGAGAGTTTAGATAATACACGTAAAGCTAGATAGGAAGCTATTCAAAGTATTGTATATTCTACCCTCATTTGGTAGTATACAATTTGAGAATAATTAAATGGTGAGCTTGTTGTATAGAACACTGATATACAACTTCAGAATACAATAGATGATGAATTGGTTGTATAGAACACTGATATACAACCTTAGAATATGATGGAAGATAAGCTTGTTGTATAGAACACTGATATACAACCTCAGAAGCTTATGTAATATAACTCTTACTTCAAGGCAGATATGGCCTGCACTTTAAATCTTATGTAATCTTGCACACTCAGGAGAAGATGGTTTTAAAGTGGGAAGTCTGATTACTCAGAGTGCAAAATAGGCTCCTTTTATACCTTTTTGGAGGCCAGATTACTAAGCATGAATCTCCACATGGATTGGTAAGAATGTGCTTACAAATCTGTGTTGAGTCAGCTTGTTTACTAATTTACAAGGTAGTCTTACAAATAATGATGAGTAATTGGCATGAGTCATCACTTTGGATCAGTAAGATTGTGCTTACTAACCAAGCCATTTGGTGTGTTGAGTCATCCTGATTGCTAAAGTCCTAAAAAATACAGTGACAAGTCTTACAAAGCATGACAAATCATGATGAGTCAAGTAAAATCTTGTTACAAAGCATTACCAAGCATGACAAATCATGTTGAGTCAGCTTGAATAATCTTACAAACCAGAATGTTTCCCAGTCACATGGTGTGCTGACAAATCATACCTGGTGGCTGAAAGTTGAATAAACAGAAACACACAGAACTGTGGCTGAAACAAAGCCTTACAAATCAGACTATTTCCCAGTCACATGACATGCTGACAAACATGCTCAAAAGACAGAAGTGAAAAATCTGGTGGCTGAGTAAGCCTAGAAATGCATGGAAGGAAATAGAAGGTCACAGAATCAAAATAGAAATACAGAAAGATAAATTCAGTCTGAGCTATTGAGTCAAGGAAAAATGGTAGAGTAACTTTGTGATAGGATGCAATACAGTCAAATATACCTTCCTTATCACATCTTATATATATATGTTATGGTATGAACTGCATACTATGCATGACAGCAATTGCACAAAACTTATGGCCTTCATTGCAGAAAATAAGGCCACATTACTCCAAGATTATTGCAAGCTTACTGTAAGCTCACAATGCTTGTGTTCTCGAGAATCACCAAGCAAAGAACCATACTGCACATGCAAACCCAAAGGCCATCAAACATGATGTGAATGCAGCATTCACATTCATGGATCATGAGGTATGTTGTGGTCTTTTGATTTTTCTTTCACTTCTCTTACGCCCTCTGTGGCATCTCTCATCTATTCATTTGATCATCCTTTCACTTCTCTCACACCTTCTGTGGCATCTCTCATCTATTCATTTGATCATCCTTTCACTTCTCTCATGCCCTCTGTGGCATCTCTCATCTACTCATTTGTCTCCACCACCTCTGGCACCTTATCATTTATCCATTTACCATCTGAGACACCACTACTAATATAACTGAAATTTATCCTCAGTGGATGGCTCTTTATGCACGCACTGGTCTGGAAGGGTTTTATGTGGCAGTATGTGGCGGAATTGAAGATCTCACAGAACCAAAGATATTTTTTACAGAGAAATCTCAAAAATTTGCTCAGGATGTCCTAGGTATTGAGCCACAGCATCTTGGACTGAAGCTGGAAGCATTCGTGATTAGCAAGCTTGGTATGTTATCTTCGTCTTCATCTTGTAGCCTACTGATTTTCCCAAAGATGAACATGTAAGAGCCCCTTCAGTAACAAATTCCGTATTATACAGGTCACCCGACCTACATAATATCCCATGTAAGATGGGCCAGCGGACCATGGGCTGAGACAATATATATCCTTGACAGGGACGGATGGGCTGGAGGATATATTATTTCCGATGGAGATGGGTGGGCCCATCTGGGAATATGTAGAGTAGGATGGACATGTATATTATGGACAGCTGGGTGGAAGAGAGATGTGAGGCAAATATTATTATATAGATGGGTGGGCTGATGTAGTGGTATACTTTATAGACGGGTGGGCCGAGTGTGCAGTGAAACATGTAATACATAGATGGGTGGGCTGAGGTAATAGCATATTGTCCAGACAGGTGGGCCGAGCATGCAGTGAAACATGTATTACATAGCTGGATGGGCCGAGGTAGTAGTATATTGTCCAGATGGGTGGGCCGAGTGTGTGGTGAAACATGTATTACATAGATGGGTGGGCCGAGGAAGTAGTATATTTTCCAGATGGGTGGGCCTAGTGTGCGGTGAAATATTGATTACATCGAGTGGCGGGCCGAGGTAGTAGTTTACTTTTCATGTACACATTTGTGTGACATTTGGTATTTTACTGTTAGGTGAAAATGAATCATGTCCTGACACATTTCACTGAGTCCTGAGCCCCAAGTGCCAAACCCCTGACATTACACAACATATGACAAGGGGTTTGGGACTTGGGACTCAGTGTAATGTGGCAGGACGTGATTCATTTTCACCTCAGAGTAGAACCCCAAATGTCAGACAAATGTGGACATGAAAATGAAACATGTCCTGACACATTTCATCGAGCACCAACTCCCGACTCCTGAATGCCGAGGTTCGGGACTTGGCATTTGGGACTCGGGACTCAGGACTTGGTGAAATGTGGCAGGACATGATTCATTTTCACCTCAGAGTAGAACCCCAAATGTCAGACAAATGTGTACATGAAAATGAAACACGTCCTGACACATTTCACTGAGCACTGACTCCCGACTCACGAACACCAAGGTTCAGGACTCAGGACTCAGTGACATGTGGCAGGACATGATTCATTTTCACCTCAGAGTAGAACCCCAAATGTCAGGCAAATGTGTACATGAAAATGAAACATGTCCTGACACATTTCACTGAGCACCAAGTCCCGAACACCGAGTCCTGAACCTCGGCATTTGGGACTCAGGACTCAGGACTTGGGACTTGGTGAAATATGTCAGGACATGATTCATTTTCACCTCAGAGTAGAACCCCAAATGTCAGACAAATGTGTACATGAAAATGAAACATGTCCTGACACATTTCACCAAGCACCAAGTACCAACTCCCTTGTACCGGGAGTTAAGACTGTTCAGATTAGGCTATTGAGTTAAGACTATTGAGTTCAGACTATCAAGTCTTGGCTACCAAATCTCAAGTATCGAGTCACAACATGTATCAAGTACCAAGTTAAGACTATTGAGTATAGACCATTGTATTCAACTGCTGAGTCTCAACTACCACATATTGACTACCAAGTGTGTGGTACCAGGTTTTGGGTTTTGGAGTAACTTGGAACTCGGTACTTGGAACTCGGTACTCAGTCACATCACTTGTGCCTGAACTTTCTTGAACACACCACTTCATAGTATTTTGCTTATAACTCATTAGGATCTTAACTGAACAATGTCATGAGACTATGGAAAGAATACCCTTGACAAGGGCTATAACTTTGATTTCTTCGAAAAATTCATAAGGTCTGACATAGTCACTCCTTATCAAAATCCTAATAGTAGACTATTGTATTATGATAGTACCGGGTTTTGGATTTCGGTACTCGGTACTCGGAACTCGGTACTTGGAACTCAGTACTCAGTCACATCACTTGTGCCACCAAGTACTGAGTACCGAGTATGGAGCACCAAGTGCTGAGTACCAAGTGCCAAGTACCGAGTACCGAAGCCTGAAAAGCAAGTTTCAAAACTCTTACAAATGAGTCTTGAGTGAAAAAATACAAATTTAACATGATATACAAATCATTAAGTATCAAGTGCTGAGTTGTGACACCCAAAGCCTGAAACCTGAGTACCGAGTACCGAAACCCGGTACTACCATAATATGATAGTCTACTATTAGGATTTTGATAAGGAGTGACTATGTCAGACCTTATGAATTTTTCGAAGAAATC
>QLOO01000473.1:0-15591 GCA_003313855.1 Suillus sp. MG131 | reverse complement strand
ATTTTCCAGATGTACCGGGTCTTCAAGAATTGCAGCAGAAACAACCCAACAAAGTCCAGCACGCCATAAAGTGGAAGGGTCCACAATGTGATTACGAGGGAAAAGTAAATTTCTTCCTCCTTACACCCCATGAAAAACTAACATCTCTGCAGCGCGTCCTCGTCATTGGAAATGCAAACTCTGCAAATGAAATGGCCGCTCAGCTCGCGCCCGTAGCCCAAACACCAATATATAGATCTACCCGCCGAATTTCTGTATTTCCCTCCTTACCCGACACCCGCATCCAAGATATCGGCTCTGTAATCCGCTACACGATCGATGACAACGACAAAATTACCGCACACATCCAAGACGGGACTACCACTGACAATATCGACATCGTCTTATTCGGAACAGGGTACTATCCACACGTACCCTACCTCCGCGTCCTTCACCCAGACCCAGACTCCCAGACGTGCGCTCGTACACTTGTGCCATTAACATCACGTACAACAGTACCCATCCGCATCCCCTCCCTCCACAACCAAATTATCTACGCCCACAACCCCACCCTTGCATTTATAGGCGCACCCACCTCCTTCATCCCCTTCACCCTCGCAGACCTCACCAGCACCTGGCTCTCCCTTGCATGGTCAGGGCTCATCCCAATACCCCCCACTCCCAAAGCCAGACTCGCATACGAGCAAGACCGCCTCCGCACCCTAGCCGAACAGCGCTCAGAATCCGACAACCCTTCTGACTTGGTCAGTTTCCATTTCTTAGGCCGCTATGAGATGGAGTATGCGAGGGGTCTCAGGGAGGATGTTGTGAGGGTAAATGAGGGGTTGGACGGGGTGCTTGCAAAGTGGGATGATGAGCAGGATGGGAGACGGTTTGCGATGTATGCGAAGAAGCTGGAGAGTCTGGTCGTTTCTGCGGGCGTCGAGAGACTGATGCCGATAGATGTCAATGCGACATAGACCGAACTACCGACGCAATACAGAAAGTAGAACATGTGGTATCAACGCGTCTTATGTATCTGGTCCTTCACAATCATGTGGCTCTGTTGAATTGATGCACGTCCATAACAAGATTTCAGCCCTCAGAGCGACATAATGTGTGTACTACTGGTCCAAAGACGGTACCCTGACCGCAACCGCAACCGCCAGCATAGAACCGAAACCTCACATCAAGCACATGCTCATACCTCTTCGATCCCTAACGCTCACTCCCGTCGACGCGACCGGTGGTTCGTCGTGACCAAATATTATGCAATGCAAATGCACAGCGGATGATGTTCTCTACGGCATCATCGAGGTCTCATACATTGCCTCGGTGCGTAAAGCGGATGGCTAGTTGACTCGCAAGATTATCCAAATGACGAGGTCCTATTTGGGTAACCTATCGAGCGCAAACGTTGTGCTGCTACGTGAAGCGCGATAGCCTCAAATATTGGCTATCGCCTCGGTGCTTTAAGCGGTTGGAAAGTCCGTTTGTTATTTCATGACATAGAATATTGGGGGTGATTGACAGAGCGCTTCTCCTTGAAACACGATGATCATAGTATCACTCAAGTCTTGGCCATTGCCTCTGTCCGGAGCAGGCGGAGAGTTCGCAAGGTTAGTTAGCATCGACCTGGGTGACCGACGGGGCACAAACTCAGCGCTCCGCGAAGTGCGATAGCTTCAACCTCATCCATCTCTTGGCCATTCCCTCGGTGCTCAAAGTGAATGGAGAGTCCAGTCACAAGGTTGTTCGGTGACGGGGACCGATCCTGGTGGCCGACCGGGCACAAACCCAGCGCTTCCCTGTAAAGCGCGATAGCCATCCTGTCCAAGTCCTTGTCATTTCCCCAGTGCTTGAAGCGGGTGGAGATTTCAATCCCAATGATATTTGATGGTGAGTGCTGATCTGGGTGACCGACTGGGGATAAACTCAGCGCTTCCCGTGATAGCATCATCCAAGTCTCGGTCATTGCCTTGGTTCTCAAAATTTGCAAAAAGTGCCGCAAGGACCAATATCATTTGGGTGACCAACCGGGTACAGACTCAGCGACTCCGTGAGAAACGCCATAGTCTCATCCAAGTCTCGGTCATCGCCTCGGTGATTGAAGTTAATGAAGAGTCCACTCCCGAGGTTAGTTAATGCCGTGGTCCGACGTGGTTGACCAGCTGGGCACAATGTCAGAGAGTTCGACCGCAAGGTTAATCAGTGACTCGAACCCATCCGGACAACCCGCTGGTTGCAAAGCCAATGCTTCCCTATGAAACGCGATGTGGTGCTCTTGTCCATACATAACGAAGGGGAATAACTTCATCTACGGCATGGATATCATCCGTGCCCTAACACCGTTCTGCTAGAAGCGTGATTTGATTTGATTTGGCGATAACGGTAGCATGGATCCAACTTGCTGGCGGGCATCTGCATTGATAGGCTTCCGGCTCGCTCACAAAATGCTTATAAGCATTCCCTTTTCAGTTAGCTCAGGTTAGTGTTCCGTAACGTTCGAAATTATACATATCCGAGAGAAATATACTGTTTTGAGTGCTGAATAATGGCTGTTCCACCGATCGCGTTGCTCATTACCAGCGCCGTAAGCTCACCGTAAGGCATCAGTTTCTTCTTGACAAGCGTTCATTTCCGTGGTTTTGCAGATAGTGGGTGCATGGCAGATGTTTGGACTACAAGCACAGCTGCTCTGTGTACGTGATTATTGACGAGGCAGTGAGTACTTCGTTCGATAACTCTTCAGCCGCACTGGCATCAGCTTGAAACCGCCATCTCGCAAAATGAAAGAGCAGAGCAATGGCAAGATGGAGCTGGGTTATGGCATGGTCTAGATGGCCAATGGGTCGTAAATCAATGGCATGATGAAAAAGAGAGATAGGGATGAGTCAATGCCGAGGCCGAGGTAAGAGTTATTGACCTGGCAACTAATGAGCTTCGCGGAAGCTAGACTGAATAGGGCAGGATGATCGATGGGGCAGAGATCAGAAGTGCGTTCGAAGTGCGTGATGGACTGGTCTAGATTCCCACTGTTCTGTGTCCAACCGTATCGTGCGAGAAGACGATGTCCATCCTTTGTATCAAGGCATCGCAGGATATAGACTGCATATTTCAAGCTCTCAACATCAGAATACTAGAATGCCTCGATTACTCACGGGAGTTGTTGGAACTGTGGCAAGAAAGCACGCGCCCGTTTCATTCGACAGTGACCTAGCCTACGTGTTGCTAGTCTGCCATTCAGTACCTTCAGTGCTTACCGTCACATAGAAGCCATCGGGGATCCTTCGGAGATCAAGAAATCAGTAGCGCGAATGGCTTGTGGGAGATCGTCATTTCGTATTGAATTCGGATACATATCACAAACAAGTAATGACAATGCGTTGTATTCCGCTGGGGTATGTCTCTTCCGGGTCCTGGGAGGTTCTGGGTGGCTTGGCTCCTCATTCAATGGCGGCGGGGAAATATCGATTGTGTCCAGCACAGAGCCTGCCGCGAAACGAAGTAGCATGACAATGGCAAGATGAAGCGTTACCAGCCTTCCGTGAAAATTCATACTGCTGACACTTGTACCATTTCACTACTCACGGGGCTCGTCCATTCCAGGTCCTGGGGGTGTTCGAGACTGCTCGGCTTCGGTGGAAAATGACCATCGAGAGGATCAAAGGCGAACCTTAACATCTGGACGAATGATTGATAGGATATATACTTGCGGTTCAGATGTCCAACTATTGTAGTGCTTGTAAAGTCCTGATGGACTATAGAGGAGACAACCACAACATGCATGTTGTAGGCGCGACGTCGATCAAAGCAGCAGGCTGCCTCCGGCGTTCAAGAAACGCAGAGTACTCTACAATTTGCACCTCGTCTTCTTTTCACGCAATTAGACAGTGTAACGCGCAAGAAGTCCGTCACTGACATGAAATGAACTCACTGTCTGCCATGCACAAGACCCGAAAGTGCCCATAAACGCCGCTGCTCCGCAACCCTCGGGCTCGATAATGTCATTAATGCATAGGTCGAATTCGTGTCTTCCAAATTCGAATTCCCAACCGTACGCATTTACTTTCTGAATTTGTTGAAGCAATGCTCAACTTGATCTAGATCATCCCCCACCGTCTGCACCACGAGAATCTTGAATTGAAGTACCGCACTGGGGGCTCACTGTAGTGGTATACGACGGTTCACGGGCCTGTCGGTAAAGGAATCTTCATGTTGTATATGATCTGTGCAGATTCTGCAGATGGTCAATTAAACGTCCGCTCGGAAGGGTCCGATGATTGCACAGTCTGACCGGGACCCCCCATATGCATGAAGCTTCACCCAGAATCCGCAAAGATCATCATCTCCCTCAATGTCATCACTACCACAACCCCCAAACCGCAACGATAGGCATAATACCCCGCCCTATGAACTCCCTTGGAGACGAGGAATGGCACGCGTTGACGATATCTGTCAACTTTTCCTCGTCAACCATGTCGTTATCCTCCAAGTTCCATCACTCGCTCGATGAAGAAGATCACTCCCCCCTCACTACTGATCAAAGTATTGCGCGGGGAGCGATCTTCTTTATCGTTGTCGTTACCTTTGTCGCGTTCCCATATCAGATACCCTTATGCTTCGACTACGTACATACTAAAAAATAATGTGTCTGTCATGAATCGATCAAAGTGGAGCCAGGTGGCGTCTCGTAAGCTCCATCGCTACGAGAGATTATCAGGCTCGGCCAATGTTCATATCAGTCCATGAGCTGTTTGCTTCTTCGTCACCTAAGGGAAATCAACCTTCTCATAATCATCAACGCCGATTGCCCGTTTACCAACCATCCCAGCTCGATAAACACCAAGCACCAGACTCGCTCACACCCAACCATGGTCTCGATCATCAATATACATTTTAGCATTGGTCTCTGAAACATACAACGGATGGCACATCTCAATAAATGAGTATATAATAAGTGCGCATGAATATCTGAGTGCATGCGTATAGTAGCGGAGTGAACCCAGCGTAAGCTGGAGTGTATGCGGTACAGAGAAGGTGAAGATGCGCACAGTATGCGGTACAGGGAAAATGACGACGCGCTTGGTGCGGCACAGAGAAAATGAAGGACGCACGCTGTGCGGCTACAGAATTGCATGCTGAGGTATGAAAACACGCGTAGTATGCGAGGTATAAGCGCGTGTGGCGTGGCGTGGTATGTCGCATCTGCTATCAAGACGCGGAGGGTATGATGTTTTTCCATTCCTGCAACGATCGTTAGCCCTTCGTTCTATCCATCTAAACGCAAGACACGAATCTCACCTCTTAGAACCCCAAATCCAAATCCAGTCTTACAACTTGAAATTAAGCGAATCCCGATCCTCGTCCATGACGCGTGCATACTCGAGGAATAACCTAGGAACAAGAACGAGTCAACATCGCGCGCCATATCCGACTCTGCCCTGCGCCCCCACCAACTCACCTATACAAATAAGCAACCATATCCTCCCTCCTCCAATACGTCAAACTCCACTCCCTTGCCCTCCTCGCAATCTTCTTCGCAAGGTCTTCATGCGCACCGTGCCCGCTTGGGTCTCCGCGGAAGAAGAGGAGCGCGTCGTAGAGATCGGAGTAGTCGATTTGGATGGGGATGTAGTGGACCCAGGGGGCGATGCGGTGGGTGAACCTTTTTGTGGGAGAAAAAGTAAGGACGAAAGAAAAACGTCGGAAACACGAAAACACGAAGAAATGAACGCACCACTCAGGATACACCGTAGATTTAAAAACAACCGAATTACTCGTCATGAGCCTCTTGAACCGACTCGACCAGCCATTCCCGTCGACCTGCCCATGAATTAGCACCTAAAGATACACCTAAAATAAGGAAAGAAGACAACTCACGTCAAGCACATACTTATACCTCCCAGCCTCCTTAACACCCATCCTTCGCCTCCACTCCCACCTTTCCTCCACCTCCTTACACACATCCACTTCGCACTGGCTCGGTCTCCCCGCAAACGCTATATCCATCATCGCAGGGTTCACGATCGATTTCTTAAGGGTCTGCGTTTTGATGCTATCAGGGGATGCAGGGTCGGTAAGGATGACATCTATAGTTTTAGCGAGTGCAGCTTGTTTCTCAGAGCGGGCGCGAGAGCTGGAGGGAGGAGGGGAAGAAGAAACAAGATCCATCAAACGCCCCCTCTGCGCCTGCTTCCAAGGTTTCTCCCGCCCATGGTGTATCCCCGTATTCATCCCCCTCCAAAGTAACCTCTCCTCCTCTTTCCCCAGCCACGCCTCCTCCAGCCCATCCCCCTCCCCTTCACCGCCCTCAACGTCCTCCACCCAACTCAACATGATCGGCACCCTGATATCAGCATGCAATGGACTGCTACAGTAGCTGAACTGTGGGATCGGGAAGGGGTGTGCGACGGGGCCGGGGCCGTGGCTCAGGAATTGACCGTGCTGGGCGAGGTGGGAAGGGTGTGAGCAGGGATCCATAGCGAGGAGGTGGTCGTAGATGAATGTTTTTGGTTTAGGGGTGTGTCGGGGCGGGGACGGGGGTGGGTTGTGTGCGATGCTGTTTAGGGGGCAGGCGTGCATCCAGCCGCGGGAGTAGGAGGGTGGGTCCTGGGATTGGGGGTCGAGTGCTGTTTGGGTGAGTGAGAGGTCGGTATATGCGTGGTAATAGGGACGTACGTTTTCCTTTTTGCCCGGCCTCGACGACCCTTTTCTTCATCTGATGGGTGACGAACACATTGGGGTTATCGTGAGGGCTGAACACGGCTCTGAAAAGCGGCAAGTCGGCCTGCACGCCTTTCATCAGCTCCAGCAGCTGGTTTGCGCCTACTAATAAGCCCCTTCGTTCGTCTTCGTCGGAAGGCATCGTCTCATTTCCGATATGAAGGGGCCCTGAGGGGGTAGATTTAGCAAGGGTGTAGCTGTGTGAGTGGCCTTCATGAGCAAGCTGGATGGCTTGGAGACGAGTGGGCGCTATGCCCCAGAAAGGAGCGAGGTCGAGATTGATCTGGTCGTATTCGTCTGGGAGCTGGACGTTGTGCTTTTGGACGTAGGCCCACCTGTTGTGAAGGAGTTTACACGAGGGTTTGGAGGGAAGAGGGGAACATACCATTTATCGAAGCCAGGTGGAGGTGCTCTGGAGTATCTGCGGTGATACTCACGGACGGCATCGGGTAGCGTTTTGCTGGCACGGGCGAGTTTTGCGTCCCATTCCTTTTCTGCATGTTCGATGAGGTCGAGGATGGGGTGTCTACCACCCGGGTGGACTTGAAGTAGGCCGTCTGGACGGAAAGTGTGAGAGGGGTGTACTGGTGATGGTTCCGGATACAGGGTATTAGAGTCGAGATCCCATGAGTTGAATTCTGGTGCTGGTACCGACCAGTGTGCTTGATATGTTAGGTGAGGGAGGTATGCAGTGAATTTTGGAGCGAGTGGAGTGCCAGCGACTGATTCGTTGGGTGCAAGAGTGAATACAATTAAAGTAAAAGCAAAGATGACCAGAAATATGTAAAGTCGCAGAGATCTGCGAGTTATTCGGAAGGGGAACATTGAAGAGGGCGAGTCAAGCCACGCAAGTCACTTTAATATGATGGCGGAAGCTAATCACGATTCATCCCCGTCAAGTTTGCATCCCCGTCGAGCTTCTGATAAAATTAACTGGCAGACCTGACTTTGTTGCCAGATCAATAACGCAACAATCACACGCATACTCCGTCGAAACAGTGGGCGCGAAAAAAGAAATGAGGAATGCCATCGACCAAGGCACACGAAAGAACCGATACAGTACGTACACGCCGTGATATCGTGGTAAGATAAAATCATGCCAAGAGTGACCTTCGCGGGTGCGAACAACCAGAGCGAGGCTCAGTGAGTACTCCCGGTTCATCCCGAGCAAACGTTTACTATTCATCGACCAGACTGGCACTAGAATTCAATCTAATCCGAGTCATGCACACACGACTCACGCATCATGCCGCATCCCCTACTCCGTTTCTTCAATTCGCAATCTTATCGGCTTCTTGATAGCTTCACCTTCCCTGTGGGGCACATCGAATCAAAAGGTACACCTCCACCGATAACGGACAACAGACTCCTTCCGTGAACGTTTGAACCCTGAGCCACTCTCAAAGCGCCGTCCCCACACCGCGCAGCGTATCAAATCTCCTAACTCCTATTCATAGACGGACATCGGTTCAAATATCTTCATCTGGCGTCTGAGGAAAACACTCCCTGCCAGGTAGCTTACCATCAAGCGCATTGAAGGTACTGTCGACGAGGAACGATGCCAATTGATGCGACATCAATTTGCATTTCTCCTCGTCTGCAGGTAGTACAAATCTCAGCCGAGTCACAACTGTCCAATGTCACATGGAGGATCTGAATAGTGTCATCATTGTACGAAAGCGGCAGGCGCGAGAAAGAAAACTGACATGAGCACGCGCACAATACAAGCGACAAAAGCCAGCGACACACACAAAGAGGACTACTTTTCGCACGACACTGTTCGTAAGACATTAGTGAGCGAAAAGTAATCTTCGTCATCGAGCGAGCGAGAATTGGACGCATTGATAAGGAAGACCGTTGATCGGTAGGTATGACCAATGAGACGACCTCATCTTCGTGTCCAAGTACAAATACAGACAGGGTGATTGCCGTGTGGGGTCGAGAGAAAATATCAGTGGGGTTTGACCGAGCCCATCAGAGGCTATACCACGTACCGCCGAGAAGAATCCTCAAATCGCAGCTGCAATTCCGAGATTCCTTCGTCTACGTCCTTCGAAAAAGAATATCGTGAGGAAGAGTTTCATCTTCGAGCAAGCGTGATGATGTCCACGAAGGACCTTTAATTCAGATAGAGACTCGAGAAACATGATCGACTCGCCGCAGCTTGTGTTGACTGCACAGTTCTCGGTCCCTTCCGAGCGGATATTCAAATTTGCAACCTTACGCCCCAGTCTGTGCACTCAGCGAAGGCTACACGCGTTTGGACGTTTGCTATCTTTGCGCGGCGGATATTAGCTCATCAAGCTCAAGTCTCAGTAAACCACATCTGAAAATCCAAAATCCAGAAACGAGCCTTTGAGGCACTTTCTGGGAACCAAATATAGTTAGGGTCGGCTGGCGCACCTTTTTAGTCGTTATTGCACCCAAGGACTCCTTGCAATAACAGTTTGTGACCACGAAAAAACCTGCGAGAAACAGTGAATATTAGATTGTAAACTACTTAGAGACATACGTAGATAATCTCATTGCAGAATGAAAGGCATATCCACCAATTGCACTGAAGTTGTAAGTGTTCGTAAGTGTTCGTAACACGCTTGTTAAGCGTTCATTTCAGTGGTCTTGCAGATGCAGTACCCATCATTCACACCGCATAGCGTAGCTCTGAGTCTTTCACACGATACGCGCACCAAGCCCCCTAAATGAATAACCCTTCCGGAATCAATAGGCTTTAAGCTTGACCAGTTTCCCCACTAGTCCAGCGCCAATATCCAATTAGAAGGGAACATGTAAGTAAGGTGTGCAGATCCACTGATAACGGGACCGGACTCCCCTGACCATGTCCTTTGTACCATGTCGATATGGCCATTGGTGAGCCCCGGCCGCTCTACGCCGTTGACAGTCATTGGCGCTGGGCGTCGAGTCTTCTGACACCTGGTATGACAATTGACATACGTCTGAGCTGTTACCGAGTCTTGAATTGCGTAAAAAAAACAGTGACAGGCGCGAGACAAAAATGAAAAACATATATATGTCGTGCGAGCACGTGTAAGTTAAAGGATCACCTGGTAAAAGCAAAAAACATCGACGAAAAAGACCCAAACGAAGAGAATCACTACATTCCTTAGGAACGGAGAGTTAAAGCAGTTCTCTCCCCATTTGAAGAACTTGAATGCAATGCAAGGGACACTATAACCGACGAGGAACAGCGTTCATCAATAAGCAAGGGGGGGCTTTCTTTCGTCTCTGAGATCTGAGTCAGGGTCACCCGGGTAATAGTATGCGATGGCTAAAACCATCACAGGTCAAAAAACCACACGTGGACACGGCGACGAGCGAGCGCCCACCGATGGGATTTTAGAGAACACCGCGACATGCTCGTCAAGATACAGGGTAAATCACTTTGCAAACCAAACTGGGAGCGGCAGGCGACGGATAAAATGTTCAAGCTGTGACCAAGAGAAATACTATCCGCAAGATACTTTCGGCAAGACAGTAGCAAGCGGAGAGTAATACTCTTCATCGAGCGTTGATTGGTGGTAGGATTGACCGATGATGTCCTCCATGTGTGTCGTTGCACAGTGTCCATACGAAGGAGCTACGATGTCACCTGGGCGACCAGCGACAGTGAAAATCAAAATTTCATGTTTGAGCGAAGTGTTATCGACGAAGGACCAGCAGGAGAATGAATCACATTGCCGAATCCCGAAGACGGACTAGATAACACCATTCTCGAGGGAGTCGTGTACAGTTCCCGGTCGATTCCGAGCGGATGTTGAAAACGTTGAAGTTCAACATATTCATCGGGTATGCTGGTCGGGTTGCGCAATGGGTTACGTTCTGCGCTGCAGAATGTTTGGTTGGTATATATGTATTGACATGGGTTTCCGCCGCCAGTACTTACCTAACTCCAACATTCAAGCTATTCGCACGACACGCGCACTATGAGCCGGACGCTACGACGGTTATTGATAACGATAATGGTATGAGCCACTCTCTAATAGGCTTCAAGCGTTACTGGCTCCCCATGAGCTCAGACCAGATAACCTAGTACGGCTCAATTGTTTTCAGGCCTTATTCGCACATCATAGTGAAGTAGATGAAGTCGTTCTCACTGCGTCATATCGTGAACGTTCTTGAACCCTCGTAAAAGCAGAAACTTCACTTCCGTCATGGACGAGAATTCTTTCCACGTCGACGATAAATCAGCACAATTGGCCATTCCGGTTCCTGTTACATACCGACCAGCTGACACCTCACCCCGTAAGAAATGGGGATGCTGTCTTACTCTCTTACTCGCTTTCCTGACGCTGACTCCGCCCTTATTCATTCAAGGTCCCTTTGCGGCCCTCGATTTGACCCTCACACTGTCCATTTTTTGAGCAATGTTAAGCATCCTCGCCATAATGGACACGAAGGACAAGATCATGGGATGCTGAATGTGCTGATGCGCCACGTTCCCAAGAAAGATAGTGTTTTGAGAGGCAAGAAAGCGGAGCAACTGTTCTTGTGCATACTAACTGCTTTTCTTAATTCATATGGAAAAATATAACTTTGCCCAGGTCTGTACCAGATACAGACAGTGCTATCGCTGCGTCTCGAGTCTATGCGGGCAAGCCCCAGGTGATTTTGACACTGCAAGATATTTCCTTGTGCACCTACAGGAAGAGCTCCAAATTGATCGCTCATCTTCCGACATCCCACTGTACTCAGCAGGTCTCCGTGAATCTCGCGAGGCAACGTTATCAATTTCATCTCTCAATGAACCAAAGGCTTGGGTTGACGTTTAATATCTATCCTGAACAGCCCTTTGGATCGTAGCCTGGAAATTCTTGGAGACGACGGGAACCCCGTTTGGTCTGCTGAGCTCGAAGAAGTTGCCGATGAAACTGACCCTTGCGCCTTCAAAACCGCGAATGCCATCCCGACGTAGCATGGGAGTAGCAGAGGAGGGCAGGCTGAAGGAGACTGATTTATGCACACTGTGGAAGGCAAAAATATTTCGATGTGCTTGTGGAAGCTGGTCCGTAATTATCTGCCTCGTGGAGAGTCTGCTTTGATGTTCTACACCCAAAGGTGTTGACTTCAATGGAAAGATTGTCCTCACTCGCTACGGTGGTGTTTAAAGGCACGCCTTCATGAGTCCTTTTGATTGTATGTCTATTTGACTAAGATGACTTCAATAGATCAAACGAGCTCAGGAGCTTGGTGCTGCCGCTGTTCTGGTTTACTCAGACCCTCGTGATCTGACACGACAAGGGTGCAACCTGCATTTATGCCATGGAGCGAAGATGCTGTGGAGTCCCTGGGAGTCCCCTTTGCCTCCTCGCTCCATGGCAGTGTCCAGTTCACGATTCGGGAAGTTCATTATATTTCTTCGATGTTCAAACAACACCAATGATATTAACCTAGCTTTGTCGTCCACCGGAATTTTGATGCCGAAGTTTGAGACATAATGTTTAGATAGGAGCGCAAAGAAGTAAGATCAGATGAGCGTATGTCAAGTTTGGCTATATCCGACAGAGAACCATAACTAAATAAATAATAAAAGTAAGTCACAAGTCTGCATTGCCCCACAGCTCTAGATGATCCACACAGGATGCTGTTTGAATCCGTCGAGCAAAGACCATACCCGAGGCATCCGGCCGGATTTCAATGACATCCCGCGATTCGTTCGCTGCTCGTAGATTGAATAGGATACATGAAGCGAGAACACTGCGCATGACTGTCTGTAGGCTTTTCTGACTCAGTGTTGGATATAGAGTTAGCTGTGATAGGGTTTACCCTGCCCCATAGAAGCCACGAGCAAATGATAACTGAACAACTCGGTCAGGAATTTATCTTACAGCTGAAGGCAAACTACTCACAGGGTGCATATGCATGGCAATCCAATTCATCACTGATAACACTGTACAAGTTGAGGCCGTGTTTCTGACAAGAATCTACAAGACTCACGAGTGATGCACAGCATGTAAAACACGCCGTCCCGATATATAGTAGCAATCAACAAACCATTCTCCTTTCGGTAAAATTTGTAGCGTTTGTATAGCGTCAGGGACATCAACACTGACGGAGGACAGTAAACGCTGGACGGAATCCTGGAGATCCTACGTACCAAGCTGAAAGATCGCGTGCAAACCATAAATCATGCCTTGTTGTCCCGTCCACACAGCACACTTGGGATCTAGAATATGAGGGTGAGCAGAAGAAATATGGAGGGGGAGATACAAACTTGTAGATTTACTCGCAACGATGCATATGATTGTTAGCATAGCTACACTTGTAGCCTATAATGATGTGTAATAATTGAGCAGCAAGGAAGTGGTCAGGAGGAAGGGCCAAGGTCACCATGCAAAACACTGATATCGCGATCAAGATCCTCTTTTCACCCCCACAAAATACATATGTCCTTGCCATGAGCAGCACTGAACGAAAAGTCACAGGGAGGAACACCGCTTGACATGGAGTTGAAACTAACCGTCAGCAGCAGCAGAACCTAAGGTCCCGATGACTGGTAGAAGCATTGAGCGCTCGGAGCTGTGAAGTAATATTATTGAACACGCAACTGCCATCTACAGTAATGAACATCCTGGGGTTGGGCTGAAATATCATCAGGTACTTAAATTCTGTCGCAGGAACTGAAGCTTACAATTCCTCTGCGAGTTGATTCGATGGTATCTATGGAAAGGACTCATCAGCGATGAACGAGATGTAGACAGACTATTGCGAGTACTCACAATATAGGTACATAGCGACATTTGCAATCGGCACATAGCGAGAAATGACAAATGCTATCCTCACGATCCCCCACTTTCTCCCCCACGTCCAGTGAACCTGACGTTATGTTAGTGTTCGCATTTAGCCATCGAACTACACTAACCTCAGAGTCAAAAGTGATGCAGAAGTCAAACAGCTAGGAAAGAATTTAGTCATGACTCGGTCGTGTTATTCGTAACTCCATACCAAAGCCGCTACAGACACAACTGTCACAGTAATTCAATTAGACAAAACAAAACAACAATCCAACGAACTACCTTCGATATACTGAATTCAAATAAGTAAATGACAGATGACAGGTGAAACAGGGCACGCACTGCGACGAATTGACGACTGTTGAGATCCGCACAATGACCCATCCTGAATGAAGTTGAAACAACGACTGTCTTCTTTTTATGTCGTCCGCTGAAGACGCTAGAGCTAAGTGGGTTGATATCATTAGGCACATATATAATGTTGTCATCAACTCTTCCCATAGCACGGGCGAGAACTTTGCATTGATCCGGATCATGCATCCTTCACTTCCAGGACCATGCATGGGTGAGGCTTGCCCGCGGGGAATTCTAGATGGCACGATCCACTAGCAACGCAGACAGACTTACTTACCTCATATGCAGCAGTATATGGTATCATTAGTTGTGCTGTATGTGAGAATAGATTTTGTCATCATGAAACGTTCTCAACTTGGCAGAATTTTATCAGTTAACTTCCTAAGAAGCCTTAGGCCCGTCCGCATGCGTAAAACACCGGAACACATCTCACTCACGAGCTGGCGGAAACAAACTACTAAGTGAGAAGGCTGTGTCGTAAATGGGATGTATCCCTGAACTCATTGCCCTCGGAACCGCTGCAGTTGGCAACGATAACGGGATAGGGCCGCAGTCATTCACAGTGCTGTGCTTTATCCTGCAGTCAGGGCTGATGAACTTCACCAGTCCAGAGACTACAGAGGCCTGTAATGCACGTCAATTCAACACAGAACTACGTAAGTATGATGTCCACATACATCAGTAAGATGATTGACGGCTATTTTGTTGAAAATATTTCCCACACAGCTCCGTAATATCTGGGCCTGGCAAGTAAGTAGAGAACGTTGAAGCGGAACAGAAGCCCACCTCTCGCGTTGCCTGGATCACGATTTTGAAACGAATGGGCCTGGGAATGGCAGAAATTGGTAAGATAGGTTTGAATGTTCATCGTGACTGTGTTATGCGTAAGGAAGTTGCCGCTGGCAGACGAGACAGCAAACGAGTGGCTAGATATTTCGGGCAACTACTGGAGAATATAGAGAGCGGCGAACAAGAATCACCTAGAGAAATGGTGAGCCCACACACAACTTGGACGAAAGAGAATATCATCAAAATTAGCCAATTCCTCGATACTATCCTTCCTCGTCGCTGTCAGCACAACGGTACTTACTACTGAGTGGCAGGCCAGTGATAGTACATGAATTGAAGAGCGGGGTTTCAATTACAAAGTTGAGAACGGTGGCACGAACGGAATCCACCCCACCAAAGATATCGAAGGATATTAACTTTGAAGCGATGAAGAGGCCCTCGAAAAAGCATCGACGAGCGCCAGATTGCTGCATGCTACAGTCAGTTCTTGCAATGCGCAGAGCGTAGAACGCTGCAGGAGCTTTTTGGTATCCACAGACATTGAAGTGGGTCAGAGGCCTCGAGGGAAGGCAACTTGAACATTAAGTGTAGTACTAATGAATTTACCCGCCACGGAATTACTAGTAGAGAAGTACCACACGCCATGATGATCTACAAATTTTGAACGCACGACAAGCATCAGCAAAGGAGCGTGCACTTGGAAATCACTCCACCTCAGTAGCATCAGCAATGGCCACTTCGCTCAAAAGCGCTCACAACACGCTCATGTGCGTTCCCTTTTCAGTTAGCTCAGGTTAGCGTTCCGTAACGTTCGAAATTATACATATGTGAGAGAAAGATACTGTTCTGAGTGCTGAATAATGGCTGTTCCACCAATCGCGTTGCTCATCACCAGCGCCGTAAGGCATCAGTTTCTTCTTGACAAGCGTTCATTTCAGTGGTTTTACAGATGCCTCAGACTTGCCATGGTTAGTCCTTCCATGAGGCAATAGTA